>LR749896.1:1317450-1378222 GCA_902729485.2 Mus minutoides
ATATATATATATATATATATATATATATATATATATATATATATATATATATACCAATTTGAATATAGAGCAATAGTAAATTTAATTGATTAAATGAAAAAAGTAAAGAAACAGAAAGCACAGTTAAGACAATATCAAAAGAATTTGTCATCTTTTAATTCAAGATAACTTCTACCAAGAGGAAGACCCAGGTAGTCACTGAAGTATGTTTCTCAAAGAGAGAGGGAAACATTTGTGTTACAGACTCTCATAAAACACAGCAGTAGTCAATGTTTCTATCATTTTCCCACACAAAATAAATTCTTTAAAATAGTTGTGCTTAGCATAAGAATTCAAATATAACATTTTAGGAGGTATTGGAACCTTTTGGGTGTGACAGCATATTGGGAAGTGTCTTCTCTAGCTATTGTATGATCTGAATTGGGAGAAGAGGACTTAAATCTATTTCTCAAGTCTATGGCCTCTGGCAGAAAAGTTGGAAGTGAGAACAGCTTCCCATGGACTTATTCTCTTTTTTAAGTGGCATTTCTGAATGCTGTTTGGAACATGAGAAATATCACTACCCTGTAACTTTCTTACAGTGTTCAACTAAATTGAAGGAAGAATATGTGGAGCTATCTATGAAGAAAGAGAATGAATTCAAGCCGTTATCCCCTTCTTCCCTGTGGGAATTCCCAGAGCAATATATTCCAATAAAGTTCCTATAGTGAAAGAGGGAGAAAGGATCAGAATTCACGTAGAGGGCTGAAATGATTAAAAGGTATTGAAGTGGCATTGTGAGAAATGTCAAAGGTACATTTCAACTTCGCTTTGAAAAAGCAGTATTTTTCAATCAACTCGAAATAAAAACTATACAGATATGGTTCACCAAAAAAAATTGATGAAATAGGGTAATTTCTATAAAACAGTGGTTTTAAATTGACTATGTTTGGGAGAAGCAGAAAACATAAAACGGAGTCACAGACAGTACACCAATGGCTGCTTCAGGACTCTGTGGCACAACTTATCCTCATATCTATAGTAAGTGTCTGAGATGCTTGAGACACTCACTTTTCTCTGGATATTCCATTGAAGATCACAGCTTTACCCTGTCTAGTCTTCATGAGGCATTTTCTTAGTAATCTAGCTCCTTTTGTTTGTTTCTTTATGCTGTGAGATTTGTCTACAGACATCTATCACAGATAAGCTATATCTGAATTTTACCCTGTATGTACGCATTATTATACAGCCATGCAAAACAGATTACTGTATAAATAGTGCATGTATTACTTTCTTTAAAAGGTATTGATAAACTAAGTATAGCACTATTTAGATATTTACTGTATAAAATTGATCCAATAAATTTCTACATGAATTTGAGTAAAAGGATAGTGGCCAGATAAATTGGTATCTAATATTAGTTTCTGATACTTCATTTTATTTTTTATTGTGAGCTTAGCCTTTAACAGCTGAGCCATCTCTCTAGCCCCTGATACTTCATTTTAAAAGAAATTTTTGTTTCAAACTTTCTATAATAATCCACTCCTACTTAATGTGTTTTATTCTGAAACAGCTAAAATACTGAACCAAAATATATAACCTGTACTGTATGTTGATTATGATGTGTCTCTGAGGTTAAATACTAACACTATAGTTTGTACCCCAGTGTGTTCAAAGACAGAGGTATTTATCTCCATTCCTTCTATGCTCTTAATAGATACCAAAATTTGTATCAATTTTAAGACAATAATATTTAAAGGCATTGCTTCACACAGGTATGACATCAGTTAGTGATTGCATTAATCATATTACTTGATAATAATATTCTAGTGGTGTTTCTATCAATTGGAATTTCAAAAATTCATGAACAGATTGACTATTTTTTCCAGACTAAAAAAGTAAAGCAATTTCCCTCCTCTCAGGTAAATTTTCTAAGTGTTTTTTTTTTAATTAAGATGCCATAATAATTTGTTCTACATGAGTGCTACCTGCTAAATACACCCTTGCAGGTTACCCTGGACAAAGGTGAGTATTCAGACCTTCATGATCCTTTTCACTCAGAAAATTCTTGGTAACTGATGATTTAAATTCAAATAATTTCTTATATTGTATGAAAAAGACAATTTTTAATAAAGGAAAAAAATCATGTACACTAACTGTCTTTGCATGGAAAAATGAAAGTAACAATTTAGTTTTCTAAAATTTCCTGGACCCCCCCCCAAAAAAAAAAATCTAAGAGATCTGTCACACTTGTAATCAAAGCAAAATATATGAAACACAGTTCACAGTACTATTTGTATGTGCTCAATAGAAGGCATAGAGGACTTAAATTGCAAATACCTTACTTATTAGGGGTGGGAACGCATGTCCACATACCCTTCTGTATTGTGAAATTTTTCTGGCTTGAACCTATGTAGGTCTTTTGCACTCTGATAGTCTCTGTGATTTCATATATGCATCAGCCCTGTTGTTTCTTGATACTTTATCTTTAGTGCCTTCCATCCTCTCTGCCTCTTACAATCTTTCTGCTTCTTATTCAAAATAGATTGTTGATCCTTGAGGTGAAGGGTTTGATGAAGGCACCCCAATTATGACTGAGTGTTCTGAAGTCCCTTACTTTCTGTATATTGTCTTTTCTGGGTCTCTGTGCTAATTCCCATCTATTACAAGATTTTTACTCTGAGGTGTACAGTGAGCAAGGCATTGTTCTATGGGGATAACAGTGTGTCACTGTCACTGGGAGTTGTTTTATTGCTTTGCTCCTTTAGAAGAATTAGCAATATTAGGTTTTCCCTTTGGCCCATGCAGCAGTTCTCAACCTGTGAGTCCCAACCCCTTTGAGGGGTAACCAACCCTTTCTCAGTGGTCACCTGAGACTATCAGAAAACAACGATATTTACATTTCTATTCATTGCAGTTGGAAAATTACAGTTATGAAGTAGAAAAGAAAATAATTTTACAGGTGGGAGGGGTTCACCACAATGTGAAGCACTGTATTAAATGGTCACAACAATAGGAAGGTTGAAAATATACTGTCAAGTTTGATACCCACTGAAAAGCAAATTAGTTTTCTGTAGTAGAGTGCCATACATAGGCGTAGTAGGTCAAGACAAAATGAGCTCTGTGTTGGTTTTTTGTTTGCTTGTTTGTTTTGTTTTGTTTTGTTTTTTGTTCATTTTTTGTATTGTTTCTGAATTTTTCTCTCTTATTGATCTTTTGCTTTTCTTTTTTTTTTTTTTCTTAAGATTTATTTAATGTATATAAGTACACTGTAGCTGTCTTCAGACACACCAGAAGAGGGCATCAGATCCCATTACAGATGGTTGTGAGCCACAGTGTGGTTGCTGGGAATTGAACTCAGGACTTCTGGAAGAGCAGTCAGTGCTCTTAATCCGAGCCATCTCTCCAGGCCAATCTTTTGCTTCTTTACTTTGACATTTTATGTTTTATTCTTCAAGGTTGGGGAGGAAAGAAAATAAATTTTAGAGGGTAGGAAGATGGAACCATTCTGAAAGGCGCTGGGGAGGGGAAAGAATGATCAAAATATATGAGAATATTCAAATGAAACAAACATACAAAAATAACAGTGAAAGTAACTGTTACATAAAGTCCTTTAGAAAAAGGGATTGATACAGACATTATTTTTGAAAACTGCTAGTATCTTACTTTGATGAAATCAACCTTTGATTTTCTGATGTAAAACCATAAGACTACCTTGTTTAGTCCCACTATTCTCAACAAGAGAAGAATTTCTAGGGGAATCACCATCCCTGACCTAGAGCTGTATTACAAAGAAATAGTAATAAAAAACTATATAGTAAAAAACAAAAACAACAACAACAACAACAAAAAAAAAACCCACAAGACCTGCACTGCTCTTCTTTCCAGATGTTTCTCATGATTTAAAACAGAAAGTATACTGTAATATAAATCACTTTGCATTTAGTAACTGGAAGGAGGTTTAAGTTAAGGAAATGGACCTTTTTTGTTGTTGTTGTTGTTATTTCCAGAACCCTATAAAATACCTCAGAGAGATTAAACCAAGTTTATTTCAATGTTCAAGGCAAGAAAGTGCTATGGAACACCACCATATTGACTTTTGTAGATGATTGAGTTGTCATAACAATTGAAAAGTTATTGACAATTTAAAAAGTACATGTCATTTGCATTCAGTTTAATCTGCATGGTTCTTTCTATTCTGAAAACTCTATTTAGAGTCATTATGATATTGTCACTGTTGGTGCATTCCAGATCACAACCCATTAAGGCCAATTAAGGCAAAATATGTTGATTCTTTGCTAATTGAAACTGGTAAACATTTACAAGCTGTGTTGTGCATAGTGATGTGCCTTAGAAGAATTCAAGGAAACCATGAGTCCTGATCTATATATCACACAAACATATGGAATTATAATGAGAGAAGTGTTCATTCAAGGCAACATCAAGAGCACCACCATTACCTATGAGTAACCTTACTATTGAGAACATTCTATTTCACAGAGCTTTATTCTATTTTTTTTTCATAATATGAGACTAGTGTGTAGCTGTTTTCCTCTTGGTTTGCACTGAGATGTTAGAGATTAAAGTAGGCAACACATATAAAGTAGCTTAACAAATTAGAAAACTATATAAACTAGTCTTTTTATGTAACAGGGTAAAATGGCATGGTATAAAATAGCAAAGTTCACTCCACAGGTCTTTGGCTTGTCATTTCTTTCTAATCTGTCTTGAAATAAGTATCTTACATAGGCTAAAGCAAAGGCTCAACAAAAAGCAACTAGCCTCAAAGAAATAGCGACAGTTGTTAATATGGAAAAACTTGAAAGGAAGTTCAAACTACTTAGAGAGTGCTTCAATTTTTTTTTAACCTGCTGTAACAGTGAAGTGAATGGCTTTTTTCTTATGTATCAGATTAGTCCTAGAAATATCAGTTGAAATGTGGCTGGTGATAAGCTTGTTTTTCTTTAATAAATTCATTTCTAAGAATTACATTGCACAAAACTTATTAAAATAATTGTCATGGGTATAAGGATATAATTTATATTAAAATATTTCCAGAGACTTTGAGAGCTCAGATTTCCTATAGCCAGACAATTAGCTAATGTTTTATAACAATTTTTAATCCCTTATTAATTTGAATTCTTACCATATTTTAGCTTGCAATTTGCCAGTAATTCTCCTGTACATAGTATTTTAATTGTATCTTGTTAACACTTAATTATGGTATATCCTGAAAGAAGAACTTTTTTGAACTGCAATTTAGAAGTGCATTCTGGAGCTTCTTTATTTTCTGCCTTTGATTCAAAGCATTGCGTACTCTGAGGAATGTGTTTGATCCTCTTTGTAATAAGCTTTAGAGTGAGTCTACACACTATAAAGGTGAAAACCCTCATCTTCCTCCCCAGTTTTCCAGAACATAATTCCTTCCAAGAAAGATTGTTCTTGTAGAAAGCATATAGCAAAGTTTAAAAAACTCACCGAGATTATTATTGCTCAATAAACTAGGCCTCAGAATTTAAAAGAGGCATGGACAGTGTGGTTTACTCTTATCCAAAGTCCTTCCCCTATTCCAGCCTTGACTGATGGTGTATAGGCAACATTGTCTCTTACGTTACCTTACAACTCTAATGACAGAATGAATTCTATTTTTGGTACATAATGGATTGAATTGACAAAATGAAGAAATAAACAAGAGTAAACCTTTGCTTTGAAAAGCAGGCTAACTGCCCCTTCTATATTTATGTGATTCAAGGCAATGAGACAGTTCAATTCGATGGATTATTTTAACAATGTTGTGTTCATGGTCCTGTGGTGTTTTGAGTAAGAAAAATACCCCTACCAACTCAGGCATGTAAATACTTGATTCCAAGTAGGTGCCCTTTTTCAGGAGTTTCCAATGGTACAGCCTTGCTGAAAGCTGTATTTCACTGGGCTGGGCTTTCAGATATATAGCCACACTCTACTTCTGATTTTCTTTTTTCCTCACTTGATTCCACTTAAAAATGTAAAGTGTTAGCTGTTATTCCTGCCTTTGTGCCTGTCATTTTTTTATGTGCCTCCACACAACAAAGGATATTAATCCCTCTTGAATTATAAGTCACTATAAATTCTTCATTCCATAAGGTCCTTTTAGTCATGGTGTTTTATCACAGCGAAACAAAACAAAATAAAATAAAAACAACATAAAAACAAAACAAAAACAAACAAAATCTCATACAAGGGCTTTGTACAATGCCTCCCCAATATAAAGGATTTTCAGGTAGATTAAAGTGACATCAGGTTGTCTTGAGGGAGAAAATATTAGAAAAATATTAGCAATTATATTGAATTTTTATTTCATCAGATAATTTTGATCAGTTTTCTATATCAATACAGCATTTTCTGGTCAATGTAGAATTGTTTGATGTATCTTTCTGTATATTATTCTTAGAGAAGAATCTACAACTACCAATTTGCTAGACCAGCATAATTATTTACTACTTTCTAAATATTATCCTTATATATCTCATCAGAGAAGCAAATAGAGACACAATTCAAAATGACAATTTTTCACAATACAGAGATCAACAAATCATGGGTATTCCATCACTAACAGATCCAGATACATCTCTATCACAGATACTGCATTTATATCTCAAGGAACTTTGCAGAAATGAGGAGAAAGATTGTATGAAACAGAATCCCATCCCAGCTGTCCTTTCTCATAGACTTCCCACCTCTCTTCCACTATCAAGGCCTCTTTTTATCACCCTAAATGTTCTGAAACTCTTTAAACACTAGTCTTGGCTTAAACTCAGAAAGACCTACTTCCTCTACTTTCCTGTTCTTGGGATTAAAAGTATGGGCTACACCTTCTGCCTAGATTAGTCTTTTAAACATATCTGCTTAGTATATTTTATTCCTGTTGTACATAGCTCAACAATTAGAATACTATCATTTTTGTGTCTTATATATACGGTCATGTGAGCAAAGTAGACATTAAGTGCTGCATGAGAGCAATTGTGACTATCAACAAATGACCTTTGAACTTGGGTATGTTGACTTTAGCTCATAGAATAGGAAGATATGGAAAGATTCTAGTCATTCATGTTATTCAGAGTTATATGTGATTCTGTCCCTACTACACTTGGGCTCATTGGTCTTAGGGGTAATAGAATATAAAGCAGATGAAAGGTTAAATAAAGAATGAAATCTATCTAAGCAGCTGTATGGAAGTTGTAATAGAGAGAGACTTCCTTGTGATGCAGTTGATTTGGGGTCAGTTACATTCCCAAAAGTAACTTCACTCATGTTTTTAAAGTCTAACAAATGCATTTGTTTAATAAGCTAGACATGGATGGAATCCTACTTTGTTTTGTCGCTGCTTGTAACCTACATGGGAAGAGTAGATGAGTAGATGTTTGTATCTTACCAAGAATGTCCATTCATGCAATAATATGATTTTGTACTACTAATGTAAATTGAATGCCTAAGTTGAACAAATTGTAGACTTAACAGTCAGGAGGTGAATTAGGAAGGTTGCTGTGAGTTTATTAAACAGTCAGTCTCAACTTTTCTAATGCCATGACCCTTTAACAACTCATGTTGTAATGAAGAACAACCACAAACTTATTTTGTTGCTACTGAAGTAGCAACATAACTGTAATTTTGCTAATGTTATGAATCATATTGTAAATATCTGATACATAGGATTTTTGATATGTGAACCCCAAATGGATTATAGCACACAGGTTGAGAATTGCTGGATTAAGACCTGCCTGTAGCACATGAAACCCTTTATAAAACAAATAAAAAATTAAGATAAAGCAAACAAAGAAGGCAATAACAACCACACACTTGATAGAAGCCTATTGACCAATAAATTAATGAAAAAAATAATCAAAAGTTTAACAATATGATAACTGATTACTTGTCTTAATTAAATGATTTATTGTGATAACTAAAACATAAAATTGCATAAAAACCTGTTTAAGGTACTTCTGGTGTTCAATTTCAATATAAAATATTCTGGATTTGTTCTGTGTAATTCCTAGAGCAGTCATACATTCCATCTACAAGATTCTTATTTTGTACTAAACAAAATTCATAGTAATCACCTTTTGTTTCCACATCACTGGTATTTCAAAATTCTCATTTATGCTCTACTTTCTCATTATTCCTAGGCTTAGGTGACAAAATTAAAATTGCTAAACCTTGCTTTGCTATAATGTGATTCTTTTTGAGATCTGCACTGCATTTTAAGCATTAAAATTCCAAGCCAATTCAAGTTCTTATAATGATAAAAATGCTTGGCTTCAATGTCAACCTCATGTACTGATGAGAATTTAATGGAGATGGTGTAGCATATGCATTTCAACTGGCACTTGAGGAGAAATTGCAAAAAAAGATTGAGTTGATTGAAAGGGGTTGGCAGATAAGTTCACTTCTATGGTCCAAAACTATAATATCTCATATTATGCTTGCTAGATCTTGGGGACAAATGCGGTTAACTGGCAATTATATCGACATTTTCAGATATTACTGCAATGAACCCCTTATGAATGATAATATGTTTAGAATAAGGCACAGGAAAATATCTTGTCTCACAGTTCCCTGTTTTTCATTTCCGTAAGTTATGCCAAATTTAAGAAATATTGTTACTGGCATGCAAAAGCAATTGTAAAGGGTAGAAACATTTATGGAAAGGGTACCTGGAAGGACATATTTATTTGCATTTTTTTTAAAATGGGAACTTATTGTGAATTAGAACATAACAGCTGCATTAGTCAATTTTATTACTGTTCTATATGCTAAGATGCTGAAGTAGAGAATGTTTCCTTGGCAATTTATAAAATGAATACGTACATACCAAAATATTTCTGTGAAAATAAAGGACTTCTTATTGTTGGGAGTTCTAAGTTCACTTTATGAAGTGATGTGTTTATTTGTACTGAATTTTATGGTGCATTTGTCCTTGGCTTCTCACAATAGGAAGACAATATTTGTCTGAGATTACATTTAATGTGCTCTTTTGGGGTATGTTAGAATCTCAGTGTTTTATTTTGTTTGTTACTACTTTAACAGATTATATGCAACTAAGTAATTTGTTAAGAACAGAAACCAATTTCTTATTCTAGAGTCTAGAGACTGGAAATGTTGATGATAGTGGACTGAAATCTAGCAAGTGCCTTTGATGTGTCATTGCAACATGAAAGGCAGAAGCATGAGAGACACAGTTAGAAATATGGAAGATATGTGCTCAATACGCCCTTTCTATAGTGATGCCATTAATCCATGGAAGAAGTAGATGGCTTTCTAAATGAATGCTGTAGTCCTCACTTCTCAATACTTTGCAGATTAAGTTTCTAACGCATGAACATTATGACTGTCATTCCTAATCTTGGTTCTCAACACACCTGGGAAGGTGCATCCTCAAATGAGGAATTGCATCCAATTGATTGACTTGATTTGCTGTGGGAAGACCAGGAACACTATGTGTGATGCAAGGAAGAAAAGCCCATAAATGATGTTATTCCATCATCTCCCACTCATTTCCTGTTTCCATATTCCAGTGTTTCTCCTGCTTGGCTTTTTCCTCCATCCTAGTTTATTTCATCTGTGGTTTTTCACAGCAATAGAATATAAAATGAAAATAAAAAATAGTACCATGATTCTGCAGTGTTGTCTCAGTAAACATGAACTATAGTTCTTCTTCTTCTTCTTCTTCTTTCTCTTCTTCCTTCTTCCTCCTCCTCCACCTCCTTCTCCTCCTTCTTTTCAATTGCTGATTGATGGGGAAATGCCCATTCCATGTGGACAGTGTAATTCCTGGGCAGGAATTGTATAAGAAAGGTAGTTCAGAAATCCAATAGAAGAAACAATGTAAATGGAATTCTTCCAGAAATTCCTGCTTTCTGAGATCCTGCCTTGGTTTCTGCTAGTGATGAACCATAATATAGAAGTCAAATAAACCTTTTCTCTCCCAAGTTCACTTTCTTCAGTATTATGCACAGCAACAAAAATTAAAACTATAGCACAGGATATAGAGTAACATAGTGCCCAAGTGTACAGCTATCAATTTTATTTTAATTCAGTATTGGGAATTGTTCTTAAGGTTTCATACATGTAATAGAAGTGTTTTATTATTTGCAAATATGTTACAACCTAGTTCTTGATTTATGTTTTGTGACAAGGTGGTTATTTGGAGAAGTGTGATGTATGCATATGTTAGTTTCTTTGTATGTGGGTGTGTATGTGCGCACGTGTGTGTGTGTGTGTGTGTGTGTGTGTGTGTGTGTGTGTGTGTGTTTGTGTGTATGTATGTATGTATGTATGTATGTATGTATGTATGTATGTGTGTATGATTTATGATGTGGGCAGAGGACAACTCTAAGTGTCTTCCTCTATCATTTTCTATCTTATTCTTTGGGACAAACTCTCCTTACAGAACTGGGAGATGATGAATTTGACTAGCTGGATGGCCAGTAAGCTTTCTAACCTCTCTTGTGATGGAGTTACAGGAGCAACCCATGTGCCTAATTATTATGTGGGTCAGGATGTTTTCTCAGAGGGCTATGAATGTGGAACAAGCACTTTTACCACTGAGCCTTCCTTCTATTTGGTTCCATTAATTAATTTTAACACATTTATTTTGTCTTCAATCAATTATATTAAAGTTACATTTGACTTTGCATAGAAACGATGCTATTAAACCAAAGGCACTGTTTGTTTTCCTGAACTATATTTTCAAAGATATTTATATAATTAAGAGCATTCAAAGGTATACACAAAGGACAACTTTCTTATATTTATGAAAGTCAGAAATAGTATCTCTCTTTAGGAAAAGTAAGCTTACAGTACTTACTGTTCAAAAATTAAATTGCCTATAGGTGATACCTTTTAATGTAACTGAACATATGGCTGAATGTCTTTCTGCCTCTTTACAAGAAACGTTGGGAACTGAGGTTTAAAGTAATGATAACTCAGTCTACTCTTTCCTCACACATTAATAAACAATCATTTTTCCCAGAAGTTCTGTAACTTTCTTCATTAACCATGAATCTATAGCAAATTCACCTATTATCTTGCCAGGAACGGAAATTTCAATTTTATCAAATATTTTGATAGTGCAGATGAAATATTAAAGGTAATTTGATTGGTTAAAATAGGAATAACACAAATGTGAACTCCCAGAGACTGTGGCAGCATGCACATGCCCTGCACATGTCTAAGACAGACAGATAGCCAGTGCTTAGACAAGAACTAGACACAAGCCCCTGTCTCTAACCCTAGAGCTTTTACCAACTGACAACCTTTTACAAAGGAACAAATCCGGTTTTCTCCAGGGGAGTCTCACTGGATATACAATCCACATTTAAGGACATTTTCCAAGCCAAACAGTATATAGGCAACACAAAATGAACTCAGTGGTATTCTTAGAGGTGCTTTGTCTTATAATGCTATGTTTGAGAATTTTTCTTTCCCTTTACCCTACATATATTTTGTGCATATATTTTGATTTCTGGTTTTGTTTTTATAGGTCCTCTTTAAGTATGCACAGGTGTCTCAGTATCTTGGCTTTTCTTGGGCTTTTCTTTTCTTTCTTTCTTTCTTTCTTTCTTTCTTTCTTTCTTTCTTTCTTTTTTTTTTCTTAATGCTTGTTTGTTTTTTGCGTTCTTTTTTTTTTTTTTTAGTTTGTCTGTGTGCCTGTTTGTTTGTTTGTTTTAGATGCCTGTTTATTTTCTAATGACAGAGAGAAAGAAGGGATGAAGGTTTATGTGGGTAAAAAGTACAGGAGAAATAAGAACACCACCATAATCAGAATATATTGTTCAAAAAACATGTTTTGCATTTAAAAAAAGGAAAAATGAAGACTAAAGATCTCTCAGCTGATTAACAGAATATTTAGCATGTCTATGGGGTTAAGTGGTCCATTGTAACAGCAAGCTTACATTATGTCATAAGTGGTCAGAGAATTACTACAACAGTGGCAGAGGTGTTCACAAATAACAGGGAAGGGTGGAATTCCATAATTATCATGGGTATACACCAAGAAAATTGTTGGAATTTGGCGGATCCAATTTAGAAAGGAGAGGAGACAGCTTTTACTGTTTGTTAAGAGAAAGTAACTGCTCTATTATTATGGCAATCCTGAATTTATCATTTTTCCCTTCAATTTGTATGGAACTGATGGTACAAGTCTGCATTTCTTTCATCAGAAGAGAATCTGGACCTTCTTGGAATTCAATCTTTGAGTTAACTTAGTCTGAGACAGGTAAATGCTGTAGTTTAGCTCTACAGTACAGTGTAGTGTAAATATGCTCCCAAACGTTCTACAGCATCACTTATTATACATACTAAAAATGATGACGGCATTCAGATATACCACATACACTATGTTTATTTATTGGACCCATGGACAGATGCTACAAGAGATAAACTAAAAGTAAACAGAACTTCTTTGATAGAACCTAGTCAGTTTCTCCAGTGTTCCTGATCTCTTTTTATGAAAGACTTTAGCTATTATAAGAAAGAGCAAAAGATAGAAGACAGGGAATGAGAGTAGAGGGGCACACACATGGTAAAATGGAGAGAAGTAAAAAGAACAGAGATGGGGAAAGATAGAGGAAGGTATGGAAAGGGAAGCTGATTACCTGCACTAACTCTCCTTGGCAAAAGCCGAAGTAGATATAACTCAACATGCTATCGCTATCATGAATTGTTATAATGCAGATGTTCAGGTCACCAAAATATGTCATCTCATAGAATAAGGAAAGGCCCAGTTCTATTGACTAAGTGTAACTGAGGATAAAGTTAACAGTAGAGAAAGGATACAAATTTTCTGTGGTTCTTGTTAACCAAATCAGAATGCAGATTTACATTTATGACTTTAGGTGTTGCTGTTTATTTATTTCTAGTATCCTATTGTCTAGTCAGAAGCTACCATGGCAATGGCTCTGATTTTCTGTAGGCTCACATCTTCTTCAGCAAGAATACACAAAAACAAATAATAAAATCCAGAGATATACTTAACAGAAAAGTTTTACTAGAATGACATCATTCTAACATTTTCAATCATTTCCTAAGCCAGAGGGGGAAGATTGCTTGCCCCCAGATCAACCACTTACAAAGTATCTATTGTTATACAAAATAGCAGATCCATATTACCGAGCCTTTATGCCAGCAAAGTTTTTAATAACTGTCTTCTGAGTTGGCTCAAGAGAAACGTATTGTGCTTTAATTGATCTAGCAAGTTGAAAGCATGTTTGTTCAATGGATGATGCTACACACATACACACCCTTGCACACACACACACAAACATACATTTCACACAATGGAAGACATATACAATGAAAACTAAAGAAAGAAATTGAAGAAGATATCAGATAACAGAAAGACACTTATATTCATGGATGGATTAAGATCAACATAGTGAAACGTCCATGTACATAATGGATTACTATAAAGAATTTACAGAATTCAATGGCTTGAGTTTCAAACCATCATTCTGAATTCAATAAATCCAACCCAGAAATACAAATGCTATGGTTTCCTTTCATATGTGTTTGGTAACTTTGCATCTTTAAATATGTGATTAAATAGCAAAACTCACAGAAAGCAATAATCTAGTAAATGTCCATGAGAAATTTAAATTGAAGGAGACCACAATAGAGAGATAAATGAAATAACTGAACAGGGAGGGCCAAAATGGATCAGAGATAGAAGAGCAGACTAAAGGAATGAGAATGGGAAAGAAAGAGTAACATTAAGTATTTCAAGAAAATGCCATATGGAAATCTTCTACTATATAAGCTTCCTAAAATACATAAGTAAAAGAGGTTTAATTGCTGTTTTGCAATGAAGGGGTGAAAAATTCCTCCTCTAGTCCACAAAGGCTACCAAATAAATCATACAGTGTCAGATATGAGTTACTTCATGTTGAGTTGCTCATAAGTACTCCTTTCTAAAAATTGCCATTGTGATTATAAGTTCTTGTGATTTTTGTTGTTGTTTTGTTTTGCTTTTTGTTTTTAACACAACAAAGGTGAATGACAGAATAGAGAGAGGAATCAAGCTGGTATTCATCTGGAAACATAATCATGTTTTTGTTTGTTTGTTTGTTTGTTTGTTTTCTACTACTCAAAGTTTCTATGTCATGGCATGGAATGGACAAAATTAAAAGACTTATCCAGGTAGGAATCCTTTCATCTGTACTAACACTCTCTTGTAAACCACTATTCCCCTAATGGTGCAAATGCCATCTGGCTCTGGGGGAGTGATGGGATGAACACTTTCTGAGCCAATTAAAAGCCCACTTCACAAAATGTAACCCTTATCTGGTCTTCTTAACTGGATCAAAACCAGTTGCTTGGAAAAAAAAAACCTGTCTTGTTTTATCATTGTTGCTGTTGTTGTTGCTGTTGCTATTGATGCTCTTGTTGTTGTCTTTTTGATTGTATATAGTTGTGTTCTTCTCCCAGCCTTGAGCAGACTCAATAGACCTTAAACATATAGTATTAAACTGCCCTAAAGCCCATGTTAAACCTTTATAGACATAGATCACTTTAACTCTTAACCCTCAGAAAAGAAGCTTCTTCATTTTCCCAAAAGATGCTGATTAGTACAGGGAACAAGTACTCAGTAATAAATCAGAATCTTAGATATAATTTTCTATTTTTAAGTCTTAAGGATCAGTACTAAGATGGGGGAAAGTTTAGAAAGATTGTAAGAGCAAAAGGGATTAGATGCCTGCAATTAAACAGCATATATAGAACATGGCAGCCCAGTTGCACATATAAACTCACAAGGACTTTGAATGCATACACAAGTCCTGAAAAAAGCTGAATGAGTCAATATACAAACAGGAGTAGAGGAAGAGGTCTTGAAATACCATGCCATCTAAGGAGCTATTGATAGTTGACAGCTACATAAGACAAGAATGACCTATTTTTTTCAGGGTTCTGGGTGTTGAGAGGCTAACCATGCTCCAGCAGAAGGACCCACACTCATCTACATACAGGCATCACCCAATGGATCCCACACTCATCTACATAGAGGCATCACCCAATGGATCCCACACTCATCTACATACAGGCATCACCCAATGGATCCCACACTCATCTACATACAGGCATCACCCAATGGATCCAATAGCCATTAAATTACAAAAAAAAAAAAGAAAGAAAAAGAAAAGAAAAAAAGGAAAAAGAAAAGAAATAGAAAGAAAGAAAAGAAGAGAAATATCATATTAACTTAAGAGAAAAAAGTGGGCAATCAGAAGAAATTGGGGGAAGGGAGTGAAGCTGAATTTGATCAAAACATTATATGCATGCATGAATAATAAGTAAATGTTTTGAAAGAAACATCATGCGGTTTTTAAGAACTACTATGCTCAGATTCTTTTCTTTCTCAATGTGTCCTTTGATTATAAGATGTATTTTGCATAATCACATTCTGACTAATTGCTTGGACTACTTATGAATGAGCACAGTTTCAATATGGCTAATTTGTTGCTGACACCAATTTCCTGTTTCTAAACAAATCTGTAATATTGATTCCCTACCTAGTGTGAAGATAACATTGCTGAGCACAGTGGACATATTAACTTTTGAAGGAAATCACATATGCATTAAGTACAATGCTTAGAGTTGATATTCATAACTATATACTTGGTCATAGATCCCCAAATGAGTACTTTAAATGTGCTGGCTGGCAGGAAGGAAAAAGTCATGATGTTTTCTGACCTACTTCCTATGAGAGGTAAATAGCACAGAATCAGCAAGGGAGATAGATACCTGCTGTGTGGTTCACTGAATGGGAGGAATATGGAAGCAACTCTTAACCTGAGGAAACAACATTTGCTTTAAGCATGTAATTGGAATAGTAGATTTAATCTCAGATATCCTTGAAAGAACTTTGTTCATTATATATACTATTATATTTTACAGTGCTAAATACAGAAAATAGAATTGCTACAAATATCAGCTGAATAGAGGAAACTATCATATCGCATCAAAGAACGTTGGGGAAACCAGAGAAACAATTTAATAAATAGGTTAAATAATTTCCCTATTTCTTGTTTTATAATTACTTTTTAAGATTTAGGTTTATTATTTCATGTCTGTGCCTGTATATCATATTGTGCGCTTGGTGTGCAAGTAGGTTCAGCACTCCCCGTGGGTGCTAGGATCCAAACCTGGGCCTTTCACAACAATGACAATGGTCTTTAACCACTGAGCCAACTCTTCAGCCCAAATTTTCTATTTCTTAAACTATTTAGTTATACCTAAGTGCCTTTATTTATTCTTATAGAATTTGAATGGAAGATCAAATGTGCTTAGTATTCACATAAAAAGATAACTAATGTGAAATAAACTCAAAATGTAAGCATTCAACACCTCCTAAAAAGCTATAAAATACTAAGAAAACTGAATTTCTAAGATAATGTCAGTGTCTCAAAATCAAGATTAATTTATCCTAAAGCTGTGTTGTGATGGTTTGTATATTCTTGAAACAGGTAGTGGTACCATCTGGAGGTGTGGCCTTGTTGGAATAGGTGTGACCTGAATGGAGTAGGTGTGTCACTGTGGGTGTGGGCTTAAGACCCTTACCCTAGTTGCCTGGAAGTCAGTCTTCCACTAGTACCCTTTGGATAAAGACATAGAACTCTCAGCTCCACTTGTACCAGGCCTACCTGGATGCTGCCATGCTCCCACCTTGATGGTAATGGACTGAACCTCTGAGCCTGTAAACTAGCCCCATTAAATGTTGTTTTTTGTAATATTTGCCATGGTCATGGTGCTGTTCACAGCAGTAAAACCAACACTAAGATGTGTGTCATACAAGTACATTACATAAACAAGCCTATATATCTTTTACTTAAAGGAACACAAGGTTAATTTATGAAAATAATCATTTATTATGGTAATCTTTGCTTACTAGTATTAGGATTTAACAGTCCTCCTCTGTCATTCTAGAATTTACTAAATATAAAACTTCTGGTCTTAAATGAATAATGAAAAACTGTGAAATTTATAGCCATTATTTAAACATGTAGTACAGGCTTTTTCAAGTCTTCTCATGCAGTTACTTTTCTCAGGTCACTAGAGAACAATGGACATCTTGATTGAAGACATTGGATGTAGTGAGCAGAGGAAACCCTGAGTAAGTAATGTACTGGCTGAATATGTGCTATTAACTTGAGCATAGTCATGTCAAGGGCTCCAATGCACAGACTCATGGGCAAATGTCAACAGTTTCCATGGAATAGGCTTGGGGAAATGTCAAAATCTTACTTTTTGGTCTGAATGCAAATGTTAATATTTGTTCAGAAGATGTCCATAATAGCTTTCACTATTCTATGTTTATAGGGGTATGTAAGAAAAAAAGGTTCCATCTTTATTATTATAAGCCTAGCTCCTAGAGGATCATTGCCCAGGTCATTGATTGGCCTGCTGGAGATTCTGGATCAAATGCTAGGCTTATATCATGTTAGGTCACTATTCCTAGCTTGATAATCTCATTTGGTAAAAATATCAGGGAACATTGCTGTGACATGAACTGAGGTCTTTAACTATGGCAGGATTTGTAGTTAATATACTTTATTTGAATAAAGAAATAAACTTGAATCTTGCATTCACTTTTTTAAGTTTTCTATTCTTTCCCTCTAGATTTTTCTGGTCTGAATATCAAATTGCTAGTGGCAGTAAACACAAACATACAAGTATGTATATGTTTATTAACCTTTATAAAACCTTTCAAGGACTGGCCATAAGAAAAGACCATACAGACAACAGAGGGTGGTGGGGTACTACTCAGTTTTTGGGGAGAGGGGGAGGCATGTTCCTAGAACCATCTGAGGGGAGTGGGGGCCTTAACATGAGGGCCATAGGAGTAGGGTGCACAGCAGGATTTGAGGGGTGAAGCCCTGTAGGCTAAAGGAAAATTCCATTGTGTAGCAGGCTGGGGCTGCTAGCCTGGTACTTAATTGTGGATCCCAGGGGCTGGCCATATATGCCGGGGTAAACTGCAGGAGCAGGTGGGTGAACCCCTGGAGGCTGAGGATGAACTACAGCTAATGGAGGAGAGTGGAAGCCTGGAGCTGGGGCTGGTAGGAGGATTCCTGGAGCTGGGGGGGTGCACTCCAGGAGCTGGGAGACTGACTCCAGATGTTGGTACTACTGGCAATAGGGGCACACCTCAAGACTCAACAGAGAAAGAGGAATTCAGACCAATATTCCTTATAAATATCGATGCAAAAATAATAAAATTTGGAGCATAGATGTTCAGAGTTGAGAGTTCCTCTTGGTAGATTTTTTTTTTGATAAGTTTTGGTTGAAAGTCAATTTTATTTGATATTAGAATGGCTACTCCAGCTTGTTTCTTGGGACCATTTGCTTGGAAAATTGTATTCCAACCTTTTACTCTGAGATAGTGTCTGTCTTTGTCACTAAGGTGAATTTCTTGTATACAGCAAAATGCTGGGTCCTTTTTCAGTATCCAGTCTGTTAGTCTATGTCTTTTTATCGGGGAATTGAGTCCATTGATGTTAAGAAATATTAAGGAGAAGTGATTGATACTCCCTGTTATTTTTGTTGTAAGAGGTGGCATTATGTTTGTGTAGCTTATCTTCATTTGGATTGTTGAAAGATTACTTCCTTCCTTTTTGTATGGTGTAGTTTCCCTCCTTGTTTTCTGTTTTCCATCTATTATCTTTTGTATGGTTGAAATTGGGGTACGATATTGTGTAAATTGGTTCTAACATGGAATATCTTGGTTTCTCCATCTATTGTAATTTTAACCCATTGTAACATTGTAAAATATTTTTATGTAAAATAGTTACTATAAATTACCTTTTATAAAATTTTACCATAATCTACTGGTATTATCACTAATTAAACTAGGTAGAATATCTACTCTTTTTATTAAAAGTATTGATTTATTCCTATTTTAAAAATATAAATAACATCTGGGTGGTGGTGGCACATGCTTTAACCCCATGTGGATTTTTGAGTTCAATGCAAGTTTGGTCTACAGAGTGAGTTCCAGGACAGGCAGGGCTATACAGAGAAGCCCTGTCTCAAAAAGAACAAAATAGAAAAAAAGTGTGTGTGTGTGTGTGTGTGTGTGTGTGTGTGTGTGTGTGTGTGTGTGTGTATGTATGTATTTAAATATATGTATATATTTAAATTTTAATTAAATAGTACAATGATAATTATAACTATTTCAATTTTTTGGAAATTTATTTTAATATATGCTGTTATCAAGTAAGAATTTTTTTTTATTCATATTTCCTGGTCTGTTAAATCAAAGGTTTTCTTTAATAGTCAGTCTGGTATTTTTTTTATTAGTTTAGTTCTCAATTCTTGTGTCAAGCTTCTGTGGTTAGAATGAACCTTCTTTAGTTATTTTGTGAAACTTAAATGTGATACTAATAGATAAAATTTTATAATATCTTGTTGAAGTTATTTGTATTTAATTTCATGATATTAGGATGTTTCTGTCTTTTAGTCTTAGTTTTTTTTTCCAGATTAACATGGTTTTATAAAATGCATTGAATCAGATCTCATATTCTTGTTTATTATGGAAGAAATTTTGGTAAGACAGATGTCATTCATGACATTTTTTGGAAAAAAAAAAAAAAGAATGCTTTAGTGAAGAAACCAATGCTATGATATTAGCTTTGTATGGAATAGTAAATGGGTTTAATTTACTTAAAGATAATGCAAATAATCATTTGATCATTATCATTTCAACTTTTTTGTTTATTTATTTTTAATTTTCTTTCTTCTAGTATTGGAAGAGCTTCCCTAGTTCTTCTAAGTTGTTTATAATAAAAAATCATTAGATGGGTCTTAGTTATTTTTTTATTGTACTTTCATTTTTGAAACACATAATTGCAAGGCAATACTTTTAAGTCCTTGTGGATGGATAGCTGGATTGGTTGATAAAATTTTGGCTATGGAAGCTAGAAGACCTGCATTGGAAACCACATAAAAATGGAAGGCAATATTTCTAGTCTAAAGTCATGTTTTGTTTGACAGTTTCTCAGTCAAATATTAGGGGAAAAAAAAGCTCATCACTTGGCAGGAAGGCAGGCAATTTGATATCTTTGGAATTCCTTTCCTATGGCCTATTCTTTGATACTTTTGTATTCATACATCTACAACTAAATCAATTTCAATCTTTACCTCTTCACTTTCAGTGATCTCCTGCTTTCCTGTGCCTCCAGTCATGTTAAAAGTTTGGATGAGTTCAATTTGCTGTTTATCTCTGTAAGTTCTACTCTAAAATGAAGAAGAAGAAGAAGAAAAGAAGAAGAAGAAGAAGAAGAAGAAGAAGAAGAAGAAGAAGAAGAAGAAGAAGAAGAAGAAGAAGAAGAAGATGATAATTGTGGTGATGATGATGATTATTATTTTTGTTGATTTGTAGACACATTTTTCCATGTATAACCTTGACTGTCCTGTAATACACTGTGAAAAACAGGCTGGTCTCAAACTCAGAGATCTGCCTGACTTTACTTCCCAAGGGGTGAAATTAAAGTTGTATGACATTCTGCTAGGCTTACTTTAAAGATTTTAACACAGTCCCACTTCCTGTGTAATACCTTAAAAGAGACTTTATATTTAATTTTCAACATTTAACTTTGCTTGCTATATTTAACTGTTCCACAATGAATCAAAATGTCCACAGATAAACTGTTAAGAAAACACAGATAAATTATATCTAATTGATGCATAGTTCATTGCAAGATAATTATGCCTTTTAAAAGAAATAATACATTTTATCTACATTCTTCATTAAAATAACCCAATAAAAACAAATTAGAAATAGTTTTTACATAATTATTATCTGCAGTTATATTTAAAATAAAAGACTCCAAAAACATACAGAAAGCATTGTAGATGTTTTTTAAAATAAAATTAATTTACCATTCCAATGAAATGAACACAATAAAAGACAACAAAAATCAATGGTGGATATTATTCCATCACAGGATTTCCAAACAAAAGGCAAACTTTATTTAAAATAAAATCTCACTTGTCTTAAAGAAATAGCTTAAAACACTTATTCATCAAATCTAAATACTATATATACACAAATAATATAGTCCAAATTATCTTTTAAAAAATTTAGCATGCTGGAATGTTAACAAAATATGTGCCTTGGTGAAGATAATGCTAGCAAAAATTGTTAGGAGGTACTATGTTATAAACATGCTAAGTCTGATATTTATTTAAACATCTATTAATATATAACCACCAAACAGACTATTTGAAAAGCTACTTAATATTCAGTGGTTTTAATGGTGAGTTAACCATATGCTAGTACAAGCATGAAATTACATGATTTTCCTGGACTGAAATTCACCACTATTTAATCACTGGAATAATACTTTAAATTCACAACACATAAATATCAAGAATAGCTAATTACAAGCCAAGCAATAATTACATATGAAATCTCAAAGGGCTCAATGATAGATATAGTTCTAGATGTTTCTCTTCACTCAAATGACAAAATAGCCTGCAGTTAATCTAACGATTTTTGATACTATAATATCACCATTTAATCACTCCCTGAGAATATTCAGCCCAAATACACATAGATTTATAAAATTTATCCTTGTTAATCTGTGATAGGAAGAAGGTACAAAATTAAAATTTAAAAGACCCTAATAGTGAGCATCAGAAATTAAGGATTTTGCTCACATTTTTATATTTTCATTGCAAATATTGTACTACTTTGAGTAAATAAAATAACATTTTAGTACATTATAATGTTTTAATATAATAGATTTTGTCTAATCTGGAAAGATGGTAAAAGGGTCATCCATTAGGAATGATACCTTTCCATTTTTTCAGAGACTTGAAGTTCTTGTCATACAGATACTTTACTTGCTAGTTTGGAGTCATACCAAGATATTTTATATTATTTGTGACTATTGCGAAGGGTGTCTCTTCCCCAATTTCGTTCTCCGCCTGTTTATCCTTTCTGTAGAGGAAGGGCACTGATTTGTTTGAGTTAATTTTATATCCATCACTTTGCTGAAGTTGTTTACCAGCTTTAGGAGTTCTCTGGTGGAATTTTTGGGCCACTTATTATATCATCTGAAAGTCATGATATTTTCACTTCTTCCTTTCCAATTTGTATCCCTTTGACCTCCTTTTGTTGTCTAATTGTTCTGGCTAGGACGTCTAGTACTATATTGAATCAGTAAGGAGAGAGTGGGCAGCCTTGTCTAGTTCCTGATTTTAGTGGAATTGTTTCAAGTTTCTCTCCAAAAGATATGATATTCAAAGTTTGATATTGGCTACTGGTTTGCTGTATATTGCTTTTATTATGTTTAGGTATGAGCCTTGAAATGCTGTTCTTTCCAAGACTTTTATCATGAAGGGGTGTTGGATTTTGTCAAATGATTTCTCAGCATCTAATGAGATGATCATGTGGGTTTTGTTTGTTTGTTTGTTTTGTTTTGTTTTTCCCTTTGAGTTTGTTTATATAGTGGATTACATTAATATATTTCTGTATATTGAGCCATCCCTGCATCCCTGGGATGAAGCCTACTTGCTCATGATGGATGATTATTTTGATGTGTTCTTGTGTTCGGTTTGTAAGAATTTCATTGAGTATTTTTGCATCAGTACTCATAAGGGATATTGGTCTGAAGTTCTCTTTCTTTGTTGGTTCTTTGTGTGATTTAGGTAAAAGCATAATTGTGGCTTCATACAGAGAATTGGGTAGTGTTGCCTGTGTTTTTATTTTATGGCATAGTTTGTAGAGTATTGGTATTAGGTTTTCTTTGAAGGTCTGATAGAATTCTGCACAAGACCCATCTGGTCCTGGTATTTTTTTTTTTTTTTGTGGGGAGACCATTAATATCTGCTTCTATTTCTTTAGGTGTTATGGGACTGTTTAGATCATTAATCTGATCCTGATTTAACTTTGGTACCTGCTATCTGTCCAGAAAAATGTCATTTTATCCAGATTTTCTAGTTTTGTTGAGTATAGGCTTTGATTTGTTGTTGTTGTTGTTGTTGTTGTTTTCCATTTGTTATTTGTTTTATTAAGACCTGAGTTAGGTTCCCAGTATCTCTGTCAGTTGGTTTACAACTACATGTAACTTTACCTTGAGAGGTTCTGTCTTCTCTGTATATGTAGTAGTCCTATCCACCTATATATGCACAGATAAGCAAATTAAATAAGTATTTAAGAAACAATTTTGTGTCTCCTGCCACTTGGTTACCATTTAACATAACTGCATAATGTGGTTTTGTTTGTTTGTTTGTTTTCCATTGATGTCTAGAAACAAGAATTCAATATTAGAATGGCTACTCCAACTTGTTTCTTGGGAGCATTTGCTTGCAAAATTGTTTTCCAGCCTTTCATTCTAAGGTAGTGGCTGTCTTTGTCCCTGAGGTGAATTTCATGTATGCAGCAAAAAGTTGGGTCCTCTGACATAGCTCTCTCTTGTGAGGCTATGCCAGTGCGTGGCAAATATAGAAATGGATGTTCACAGTCATATATAAGATGGAACACAGAGCCCCCAATGGAGGAGCTAGAGAAAATACCTAAGGAGCTGAAGGGGTCTGCAACCCTATAGGTGGAACAACAATATGAACTAATCAGTACCCCCAGAGCTCGTGTCTTTAGTTGCATATGTAACAGAAGATGGCCTCTTCGGCCATCATTGGGAAGAGAGGCCTTGGTCTTGCAAACTTTATATGCCCCAGTACAGGCTGAATGCCAGGGCCAAGAAGTGAGAGTGAGTGGGTAGAGGAGAAGGGCTGTTATAGGGGACTTCTGGGATAGCATGTGAAATGTAAATTTAAAAAATCTAATAAAAAACAAACAAAACAAAACAAAACAAAACAAAAAACAGTTGGGTCCCATTTACCTAACCAGTCTGTTACTCTGTCTTTTTATTGGGGAATTGATTCTATTTATATTAAAAGTTATTAAGGAAAAGTCATTGCTGCTTCCTATTATTATTGTTGCTAGAGTTGGACTTCTGTTCATGTGGGTATCTTTTTTAGGTACGTTGAAAGACTTTCTTGCTTTTTCCTGAGCTTAGTTTTCCTCTTTGTTGTTGTTGTTTTCTCTTTATTATTCTTTGAAGAGCTGGATTTGTGGAAAGATTTGTGTAAATTTGGTTTTGTCATGGAATACCTTGGTTTCTCCATCTATGGTAATTGAGAGTTTTTCTGGCTATAGAAGCCTGGGTTGTCATTTGTGTTCTCTTAGAAAATGTATGACATCTGTCTAGTATCTTCTGGCTTTCATAGTCTATAGGGAGAAATCAGGTGTAATTCTTATATGTCTGCCTTTATATGTTATTTGACCTTTTCCCTTACTGCTTTTAATATTCTTTCTTTGTTTTGTGCATTTTGTGTTTTGATTATTATGTGACAGTAGGATTTTTTTTTTTTTTTTTTTTTTTTTTTTTTTTTTTTTTTTTTTTTTTTTTTTCCAGAGTCGTCTCCCTTTGTGATTTCTATATTGTTTCTAGTTCCATTTTTAGATCCTGGATGGTTTTGTTCAATTTTTCACCTGATTAGATATTTTTTCCTGTATTTCTTTAATGGAATTATTTATTTCCTTCTTATAGTCTTCCATCATCATCATAAGAAGTGACTTTAGATTCATATCTTGCTTTTCTGGTGTAACTTGCTATGGTGGAAGAGTTTGGTTCTGATGATGCCAAGTAACCTTGCTTTCTCTTGCTTCATTTCTTATCTCAAGTGTTTGCTGCCTTCAATATATCTGATTGGAGTCTGTCCTTCCTATAATCTCAGCTGATTCAGGACTGCTCAGAGTTCTGCTTTACTGGGATCCTGTGATTCTGGGATTCTGTGAACCTGAGATTCTGGGTGTGGCAGAGTTCTTGGCCTTCAAGCTTCCTCTGAGACCCTGTGATACTGGTGTGACCAAGCTCCTGGGATCCTGGAATCCTAAGATTCTGGGCATGTTACAGTGCCTAGAAGTGGTTCCTCTTCTGGGGGACAATAAGGCTGTCCCTGTGTTCAAATCCAAGGTAGACCAGCACTGACTGGATGGTACCCAAGCAGCTGGTAGGGCAGGTTTTCTGTGTTGCTACTCCTGTTGGCACAGGCCCTTCACAGTTGTTTTGTAACAGATGTTGTGTTCTACTCACCAGTGATCCTAAGATCCTGAGCATAATATGGGGCCTGCGGTGTGTAGAGTACTCTGGGGACTATTGGACTATCCACCAAGTTTGCTTCCCATCCAAGGTGGCCCTGGGATGGTGTTGAACAGAAGGCATAATTTCATTTCTAATGCTGAATAATAAACAAAATCAGCACAAAGCAACATTAAATAGCTTCTATTAAAGTGTTATTTAATAACATTTTTTAGAAAAATCTTTTAAAAATATTCTACAATTCTTGGAAGTAAATTTTATAGTTTTAATGGGAAGAATATAACCACAAAATGAAAGAAAGTGGACTGAATATACTTTATACAATTTTTTCTGCTAACAGTTTGAAGACAAATGGATCTATGTTTTCAATTTACAGATTACTAAATGCTCAGTTGTTATAAAAGTTTTTAAAGAAAATATAAGTAAAAATAAATTGAAAAATATCACTCATACCTGGGATGATAATCCAAGTATTTTGATCTCAAGACCTTGTTGGACTCCATAGGAAAAGCCTGTTTCAAAGACCAAACCAACCTAAACTGAAAGTAAACATCCAAATAAGCCTAAGGAAATTAAGCAAAAATATGAATAAAAAAGCTACAAGAGACCCTGTCTCTCGTTCATTTTTTTTTTTTGGACTGTCTGTCTAGTTTCTTCCTATTTTCTAATACATGGCTTTTTACTGATAATGGGACTTTCAACGTTAACAAATCTGTGTTGGTTAGAACAAAAATGGACCTTATATGTCTATAGTGAGTGAGTAGTACCATTAGGAAGTTTGGCTGTGTTGAAAAAAAATTAAGTCACTATGAGTGGACTTTGAAACTTTAGATATTCAATGTAGGCTTCATGTCACTCTCACATCTTGCTGCCTGTGGATACAGACATAGAATGTTCAGCTATGCCTCCATCATCATGTCTGCCTACATGCTGTCATGCTTCCCACCATGATGATAATGTACTAAAGCCTCTTAACTGAAATCCAGCCCCAATAAATGACTTTCCTCATAAATGTTGCTGTGCTTTTTTTGTTGTTGTTGTTGTTGT
Source organism: Mus minutoides (assembly GCA_902729485.2). Classification (NCBI taxonomy): domain Eukaryota; kingdom Metazoa; phylum Chordata; class Mammalia; order Rodentia; family Muridae; genus Mus; species Mus minutoides. The sequence goes on from LR749896.1 coordinate 1,343,616, forward strand.
TTTGTTGTTGTTGTTGTTGTTCACTGTATGTTTTTGGCTTCTTTGTCAAAGATAAAGTGTCTATAGGCATGTAAGTTTATTTTTGGTTCTTCAGTTCTATTCCATTGATCGACCTGTCTGTCTCTGTACCAATTCCATGTAATCTTTATCACTACTGGTTTGTTGTACATCTAAAGGTCAAGGATGATGACTTCCCCAGAAGATCTTTTATTGTTGAAAAAAGTTTTGGCTATCCAGGTTTTTTTTTTTTTTTTTTGGGTTTTCCATATGAAGTTGAAAATTGCTCTTTTCGTGTCTGTGAAGGATTGTGTTGGAATTTTTATAGGGATTGCATTGAATCTATAGATTGGTTTTGGTAAGATGGCCATTTTCACTATGTAACTCCTACCAATCCATGAGGATGGGAGATCTTTCCATATTCTGAAGTCTTCTTTGGTTTCTTTTTTCAGGGTTTTGAACTTCTTGTCATAGAGATATTTCACTTACTTGGTGAAAATTACACCAAAATATTTTATACTATTTGTGGCTATTAGGAAGGATGTTATTTCCTCAATTTATTTCTTGGTCTGTATGTAGAAGAATGAAAAATAGGTCAATAATTTTCACTTTGCACAAAGTTCAAGTCAAAGTGGATCAAGGACCTCAATATAATACCAGATACACTTAATCTAATCAAAAAGATAGTGGGAAAGAGCTTTTAACTCATTGGCACAGGGGGAAATTTCCTCAACAGAACTCCAATGGACCTCATGAAACTTAAAAAGCTTCTATAAAGCTAAAGATACCATCAATAGGATAAGTCAGCAACCTACGAATTGGGAAAAAAAAAATTCCCTAACTCTACATCAAATAGAGGGCTAATATCCAAAATAAATAAAGAGCTCAAGAACCAAACCTTGAAAAAACCCAAATAACCTAATATAAAAATTGGATTGCAGAGTTAAACCGAGAATTCACAATAGACAAATCTCAAACGGCCAAGAAGAACTTAAAAAAATGTTCAAAATACTTATTTATCAGGTAATTGAAAATAAAAAAAGATCCTAAGATTCCACCTTACACCAATAAGAATGGCTAAGATCAAAAGCTCTGGCACAGGTTGGCAATGATATGAAGAAAAAAGAACAGTCCTCCATTATTGGAGAGACTGCAAACTGGTAAACCACTGTGGAAATCCATGTGGCAGGTCCCTGGAAAATAGGAAAACGTTCTACCTGAAGACACAGATAAACCATCTTTTGGTCCAAAGATGCCCCACCATACCACAAGGACATGTACTCCCCTATATTGATATCAGCTTTATTTGTAATAGCTAGAAACTGGAAACAATCCAGATGTCCCTCAACTGAAGAATGGATCCAGAAAATGTTGTTCATTTAGATAATGGAATATTATCCAGCTATTAAGAATGAAGATATCATGAATTTTGCAGGCAAATTGATGGAACTAGAAAATATCTTGAATGAAATAACAGAGACCTAAAAGGACATCCATGGTATATACCCACTAATAAGTGGATATTAGCCAAAAAGTATTAAACCCACAGACTATAAGAGTTTAGCAAGCAGAAAGGCTCAAGTGTGGATGCTTCAATCCCAATTAGAATGGGGAAGTAAATAATCAGAGGAGACAAAGGGAGGGAAGAATCTGAGTGAGAGAGCAGAGGAAGAGAAAGTGGAATAGAATTAGGTATAGGGGTACAGGAGAGAAGACCAGAGGACCAGGAGAATGAATCAAAATATGCAGCCTTAAGGGGTGTGGTAGGAGGCAGAGGGATTCTCTAGAAAGTCTCAGAGACATGGAAGGTGACTCTCATGAATCAAATGAGGTGACCTTAGCCAAAGTGGTCAATATTGAGGAGAGAAACCTTAAATAGTCCACTTCCAGTAGATATACAGAGCCTTAAGCAGAGGAAAAAGGTTACCAACCTACAGTCAAATTTTCAGACCCATAATGGTTCCTGTCTAATGGAACTGTAGGGACAAAAGTGGAGAAGATAAGGCAGTCCAATGACTGGCCCAACTTAGGATCTATCACATGGGGGGACACCAAGGCCTGACACTATTACTGGTGCTATGATGTGCTTACAGACAGGAGCCTAGCAATGCTGTCCTCTGAGAGGCCCTATAAGCAGCTGACGAAGACAAATGTAGATACTTACACCCACCCAGTGGACAGAAACCATGGTTTGAATTAGGGAAAGGATTGAAATGACAAATGTAGATACTTACACCCAACCAGAAACAAAAACCCTGTGTTTGAATTAGGGAAAGGATTGAGGAAGCTGGAGGAGAGGATGACCTCATAGGAAGACCAGTAGTGTCAACTAACCTGGACCCCAAAAAGCTCCCAGAGACAGCCACCAGCCAGACACTGTACAGGGGCTTGTCCAAAGCCCCAGGCACATATATATCAAAGGATTGCATGGTCTGGTTTCAGTGGAAGGAGATGAGCTTAATCCTAGAGAGACTTGAGACTCTATGGAATGGGGAGACTTGCTGAGGGGAAGGCCCTCTCAAAGGCAATGGGGAGAAGGAATGTGGTGAGGAACTCATGCAGTGGGGACTTGTAGGTGATCAATGTCTGGAATAATAATAATAATAATAATAATAATAATAATAATAATAATAAAGAGTTGCTCTAGCCTTTATTTCTCTTTGCAGCTATAGAGTCCCTAAAACAAGACAGCCCTGGTAATAAGCCTATAGAATATGCATCTTCTCCTCAACACTCTACTTACAGAATGTCCCTGGTTTTAAATAAGTCATGTGGCTCCAAACTCATCTTCCCCTTCCTTATATAAGAATTTAGCCCATTGTAGCATTGCGTGAGCTCCTTCCATATGTTTTCCACATATACTACAAATGTTTTGTTTTGGCAAAGCTATGTGAATTTATTGCAACAGGCTGTATAATACCAAGAATCTGAAAGATTGATATTGTTCTTCCATAGGTAAATGGATAAAAAAAAAAGTGTGGTATATATAAAAATGTCATGATGATTAATAACAAGAGAAATCTGCTGTTGCATATCATGAACACATGAAATGTCATATATATTTAATTAGTAAAAAGAGATAGATTCAAAACTCTATGTGAAGTAGAGTATAATGAATATAATATATAAAATGAAAAGTTACAGTGGCAGAACATAGGTTAATGACTTTCAACAAGAATGGCAAAAACAAACAAACAAAAAAAACAAACAAAAAAAACAAACGGTGATTCACAAGGCTGAGGCTAAGCAAGGCTAATTTGGGAATGAAACCGTTCAAGCACGTTTGGGGGATGATGGAATCATTATGTTGTATGAGATGACATTGTGCTGGTGGGTATGCAATTTTGCCTTCATTAAAACTCACAGATGTGAACATAAAAAGAGTGAACATTATCATAGACAATATAGAAAAGTTAAAGAGGGGTATTGGTAAAGAAGAATGAATGTTGTGAAAATGAAAAACATTGCAAACATTTACCTTGTCAATAAAAAAACAAATAGAAGCTTTATGAGTAGCTTCTCAGGGTCAGAAAGTCCTAAAATATGGAGGGATTGTACACTATAATTATTTACCTTATCACCCACAGTGGTATTTCTTATTTATTCTGAAGCTACTAAGGTTGAAAAAATATGAATAATAACTGCATAATGTTCTTCTCGGTTACCCTTAAGTAGTAAGCTTTTAATATGCATTTTCCTATATCCTTAATTTGGTTAACCCTCTACCATGAATAACCCTCCATGAATAGGAATGACTCATGATGATATTTATTGACTAAAGCTGCTTCAGACTGTGGGCAGAGGAGCTCCTCTCCTCAGAGGTTAGCAATTAGTGAAGAAATTACAATTGGCCAAAGTACTGGGGATAAATAACCAATGAGTACTCATTCCTAAATGGCACAACAATATTTCCCATGGAACACTGTTATAAAGATAAAGAATTATGACTCATAACTAAGACTTCCATAATCTACGTGGATCTGGGAGGCGCATTGAGCCCTACCAATACCTGAAGAACTATTGTCCACTAATGGTTGCAAGGTCAGGGTTTATTCTTCCTCGGGCTCATGATAATTAACATGCTGTCCAAAATGAGTCTATTCGGGAACGAGAAGTCCCACCGCAGGTATAAGAAAGGGTTCAGAAAGGGTGGTAAAAAATGGTTATAATATACTGTAGATATATGTGAAATCCTCAAAGATTAGGTTAAATTAAACCAAACATATTTTCTAGAAAACTTTATTTGAACAAAATAACTAATATTATTAATAAAAATTATAAAAAGAAAAGCATGGAAGTAAAAAAGAAAGAACACAGAAACATGGCTTGGTGGTTAAGCATACCTGCTGTACTGGCAAAGGACTTGACTCCAATTCCCAGTACCAAAATGGGGTTTCACAGGAACCTGGAACTATAGTACCAGGGGATCTGACACTTCAACCAATTTCTACATGCACCAGCAAAACATATAAGTCATACATGCACACAGGCAAAGCATTCATACATAAAAATAAAAGAAATACGTATAAAAAATAAAGAAAAGAATGGATGTTGATATAATTATTTGTATTTATTAACATGGATAATTTCGCATACATGATTTTTAGTTAGATTCACTACAAATATAATGAAATAGTAACAGGAACCCCATAAAACACAAAACTGGAATCCGTGATATTTATACAAAGGGCCTGTATGGATGAGAGAAAGAGAACATAATATTAATAAATAAGTAAACTAAAAATTTAAAAGCCCTGACACAACATCATGAGGCAAGGAATTTCCAAAGATACCAATGAGTTCATTTTGTGTTGGCCATCTACTCATGAGAGTGTAGAAATATTACTGTAGTCTTCATCTGATTCAGATTTCCAATGTCTCATCTGTGAGAGAATGAACAATTGTCCATTTTTGAAAACCAAATTCATAAATATCACCTGAATATGGCCTTCTTCCCTAAAGGGTTTGAATTTCCAAATCTGCTGTTTGAAGGAAACTGACATAATGACATTGAAACCCCAAGCCTTTATTAATTTTAAGCAAAATTTTGTCTTAATAGTTAATTTTTAAAGGATTGTCATGTTTTGACAGATGTAGACATTACATTTTTTCTGAATCATTCTTTATTACTTTCCAACTCAATTTTTTTACCAACTAGAGCTCTCATAACAGATTTCAATGTAATAATAAATAAGATTGTCATAACTAGTCAGTCAACTAGCCAATCAACAATCAATCAATTTATTTGGAAGCCAAACTGTGTTTTTATAGCCAGTAATTGACTGAGAACACTTTCTTTTTGGAAACATATTTTATTTACTCAATATTTTGGAGATTTAGTCATTTTGCTTACAGAACTGTGTTTTGGTTAGTCTGTTTATTGAGCTCAATTAAGAGACAGAAGAGATCAGGTGTGGAACAACAGAGGGGGAGGGAACTGGAGAACAAAATGGGAGTGGTAGGTAGTGGCATATCTGTGATTAATTAGAAACCCAGGACAAGGGAAACTCCTAGGAAGCTATGAGAGTGAACCAGGCTAAGATTCCAAGCAATAGGGGATAGACAACCTGACACAACCACCCCCTGTAACCAGGCAAGACTCCAATGGAGGGACATGGACATCAACACAGCCACAAAAGCTTTGTTGTAGCTTGAATCTTCAATATCTCCTGAAGTTCATACACTTGTCTCTACACTTGATCCCTAGGTGTTGTTCAGAAAGTTGGTAGAACCTTCAGCAAGTAGATCCTTTCAAGAGGAAGTGTGTAGCTGGGACAGACTTTGAGGTTTTATAGTCTAGCCTCATATTTATTTATTTAATTATTATTTATTTTTTAATTGTTTCCTGTTTTTGCAGTCATACATTCCCTGCTTCTGTCCATGTCTCCTTCAACATGATGTCTCTGGACTTGTAAGCCAATGTAAATGCTTTTTCTCTTATATTGCTTTTCTCAGGGCATTGTTTGCCAGTCACAGAAAAATAACTAAGACAATTTCCGTAAAACTATAAGAGTAGTTTAGGATAATTATGAAAATATCTATTTTTGATTATTTTAGTCTAAAATAGTAAGGTACTGAAATGAGTGAAATACAGGTAGAGTTTATATATTCATGGAATATATTTTTTTCAAACTCAAGAAAACAAGAAAATCAAGTTTTGTCTGCTAAAAATGTGTATAGAAAGTTTCACAGAAATCCAAGTCATCAATATACAATGTTTGTTCTGTCTGTCTGTCTGCCTCTAGGGTGCACAGCAACAGTTCACAGAGAAGAATACAGTAATGACAGTTGGCACTGGGTTGAGTGCATAGGGGAAAAGCTTCTATTGTAAACACAAAAAAGCAATTCACAGCCGGAAAACAAAATCACTAGCACTATGCATCTTTCAGCATTATAATTTTGTTTTGTCTTAATTCGATACACCAAATGTCAATCTCTCTCTCTCTCTCTCTCTCTCTCTCTCTCTCTCTCTCTCTAGACGTAAAATTTATTGAACTTTCTTCATTCCTTGTGAATCTGTGCCATCAAAATTATGTGTTTGAATTTCCCAAAACATTTCTCCTTGCAGAATGAGTGTGTCATTATAACTGGAGTGCAAAGGGATTTCTGAAGCATCTGAATTCTAAGCTTCACTGTTTTATGAAAATTGCTGTGATAAGTTTAATGAAAGAAAAATTTAGGGCCACAAAATGCAAAGGATATGATTTCCCTAATTATCATTACTTTGCCATGTTTAGAAATATTAAGTTAAGAAAACCAGTAAGTATCTCTACCACTGTTGGAGCAATTTATTCCTTCTAATCACCAGACCAATTGTTCCTTAGCCTTATACTCCATCTGCTAAGGGTATGTTCTTAATCCCGAAAGAATCTCTGGGTTATTAGATGTACGTTAACTCTAATAGAAGGAAGTTCTCATAGCTTACCTTTGATTGAACCCTTCTTAGGAAGGGTTCTGATCTTGCCTTGTAGGAGTGAAATATTCACTGCAAATTCTTATATGACACTCTACTGGGAACCAAAACTTGCCTAAAGTTTGCTAATTATTTTCTTTCCTTCTTCACCTCACCTTCATCTGGGATCAGCATATACTTTCCTAGAATATACTCTGTGATGTTAAAACACTATGAAAAATCACCTGGGCACACAGACAAGCACAGGTGATACATTTATCAGCCTATTCAGTTCAGATCCAAAAGTCTTGGATTCCGGATTCACATTCCTTCTTCTTTGACAATATCAAACTGATTTTGTAAATAGATAAAATCTTAAATACCTGGGAATAATGCCAAAAAATAATGTTATTTAAAGACTGTTGAAAGTTTCAGTGTTATATCTGAATGAATTATTCATTATTTTACCAATATACTAGCATAGTCAGTACACCTGACTAATTTGTTTAGCAACAGAAAATAGTTTTCTTGATAAATTAAGAATTGCATGACTTATCGTTTCTTACCTGATTTAAATTTCACATGAGATAAGGAAAATCTAATTTAAAACTTGTGGGTTTTTTTCTTTTTGTATAAAAATAGACATAAATTTTCAATTACTCAAAATAACTGAAAATAATTAAAGAACTTTATTGTTTTAAAGTAACAATTAAGGAATAATGAATATATGCTGCATAATATAAAATAATTCTCCAAAGATAATAGTGTAGAGTGTTTAATTTGTGGTATTGAGCTAGGCAGATGGATGACTGCGTATCAGATCATAAAAACAGGTTTCATGATCTGAGTTTGATCCTTTGAGCCCACATGATGAAACGAGAAAACAGGTTCTCAAAATTATCTTAGATATACATAAACATGATATTAAGTAACAAATCAAAGGGATTAAAATAGTGTGTATTGCAGCTTGTTGAAGAGCAGTTTTCGCTCCATCAAAACAGTCTCCAATTGGAAGCTGAAAGCCCCATAAGATTCAGGAAAGTAAATAAATTTCACTTGTCTTACAAAGCTGAAACTTGAAAGATTTGAGGGCCTCCAGGGTCATAAAACAGGCAAGCAAGCAAACAAAGACAGATGCTGACATAGAATTCTCTAAGCCCAGCCACACAGAGGGGATACATAGAGGTTTTGATCTTTTTCCACGTGGTGCAGCAAACGTGGCTGCAGCTCTCATGTGTTGTCATTCCTGGAGGGGTGGGATTTTCAGAATGAACTTGTTTTTGTGTCATATCTGCTCTTAAGAAACTTCTGATTCTCCCATCAATAACCCAACTTAAAACTCATTGGTTCAATCAGTTGGCTTTGTTGAAAGTATTTTTGGGGTTGTTATGGGTTTCGTTTTTGGAACTCAATACATCTTGTGTATGTTAGATCCTCAAGACACTCCCCTTTATGCAATGCCACTTTATGATTTATCTGTGGCTCATAGATTATACTGACAGCAAAACATAAATTGTTACTATCTACCCTCCTCTTTCTAACATATTTGTATTAACAGCCTTGAAATGCATTTGATCAGCAATATCCATGTATCCATTACCTTACATCTACCAGTATTATAAATCATCTATTGAATTTGTTTGTATAACATATACTTAGACTGACCTCACTGAATAAGGAGATGGCATATAGTAATAGAAAGGAAAGAACATTGGATCTTATTTTCTTTAAAACTATTCTAAAAACCAACAAAGAAAACTTCACCCTGTGCCCCTTCACATTTAGAATACAAATGATAACAGACTATAACTTGAGCTATATTCTTCTTCTTTCAACTGCAATAAAAACTAAACACAGAAATTTCAAACCAGCTGGGGCTCTGGCTGACCCAACTGAACTGTGAGGAAGGCCCTGAGTTGCCTGTTATTCTATCTCTTAGGTAAACAGTACTATCACATTTAATGTCACAATGTGCTAGGATTTCTGTTGCATCTAAACTATTTCCAACATTAAATCATTGTACGATCCATTAAAAATGAAGAGAAGTTATTTTTATCTTATCACTTAATGTATTCTGTGAATCTAAAAATATGTACTCAAATTAATCAGAATAACCATGTGTGTGTGTGTGTGTGTGTGTGTGTGTGTGTGTGTGTGTGCTTCACACAAAATATATCTTTATGGCATAAAATCTAAATTATTACTATTATTATTATTATTGTATCTTTTTTTTTTTTTTACAGTCCGGTCCTTATCCCCTTCCCAGTCTACCCTCCTACTCTTCCTCATCCCAATCCTTCTCCCCTGTCTCTAAGAAGATGTCCCCACCCACACCGCACCAGAACTCCCCACTCCCTGGAGCCTCAGTCTCTCAAGGGTTAGGTGAATCTTCTCTTACTGAGGCCAGGGGCCTTATATCAGCTAGTGTATGCTGCCTGGGTGTCTGTGTCTGAGAAATCTCAGGGGTCCAGGTTAGTTGAGACTACCGGTCTTCCTATGGGGTCATTCTCCTCATTAGCTTCTTCCAACTTTTTACTCATTCAAACACAGGGGTCCCTGATTTCTGTCTTGGAGAACAGTCCTGGTAGGCTCCTGTCTGTAAGTACACCATACCATCAGTAATAGTGTGAGGCCTTGGAGCCTCCCTTTTAGCTGGATCCAAATTTGGGCCTGTCACTAAACCTCCTTTTCCTCAGTCTTTTCTCCACTTTTGTTCCTGCAGTTCTTTTAAACAGGAACAATTCTGGATCAGAATTTTTTGACTGTTTTTTTGTTTGTTTGTTTGTTTGTTTGTTTGTTTTTTGTACCACATCCCTCCACTTTATGCCCTGTCTTTTGCTGGAGATGGACTCTACAAGTTCCCTCTACCAACTGTTGGGCATTTCATGTAAGGTCCCTCCCATTTTGTGGGGATGAACATGACTGAAGCCCTGAGGGCCAGAAGAAAGAATGGAAACAGGCAACCGTGGAAGTTAGGAGGTGGGGGGAACCTCTAGAGTATACCAGAGACCTGGGAAATGAATCAAAATTTAACTTTTTAATTAACTTTCAATTCTATAATCTATACTATATTAAAAAAGGTTTAAGCCTTTTTGCTCATCCCTGAAATGTAACATTTATATAGCTGGAACAATGACAATTCAAAAATAAAATAAAAAATACTGAAATTTTATTATAGCTTTAGCCTTCATAAAAATATGATTAGACAAGGCTAAGAAAAAATTTAAACATAAAGATAACTAAAATTCAGCATATAAGTGTATAAAACTGTTAGTCCATAAACAATAAGAAAAATGACAAGATAAAATAAAATACCAAACATTAAAACAAAAACAAAAAACTAAACTACCACTTAAAATTATACATGGAGGGACCCACGGCTGCAGCTGCATATGTAGCAGAGAATGGCTTTAATCTGACATAAGTGGGAGGGGAGGGCCTTGATCCTGGGGAGGGTGAATGCCCCAGCCTAAGTGGATGCTAGATAAGTGAGGCTGGTGTGGGTGGGAGGAGCTCCCTTTTAGAGGCAAAGGGGAGGGGGAGGGGAGGGAGGTTTGCAAAGGACTGGAAAGAGGTAAATAAATAAAATAACAAATACAAAAAGAAAAAAACCCTACAAAAAAAAAATCAAGCAATTCAGTTCTGTATTATAATATCTACATAGAGCCTCCTATTTCTCTGAAAGCCCTGAAAAACTTAAGGAATGACAAATAACAAACTTTCTTATATAGCAAATCATAGGACTGGAAGAAATGATACAATAAAGCTATAGCATACTATAAGTTCTTATGGTTCTTTTTAAAAATGGATGTTATTGAAAATTGAACCCTTGTAGTATTATATTCATAGAGAATCAAAATACTCTAAACTATGTCCAATCTTGCATGTCAACAAAAAATATTAGTTTTGCTTTTATTCATTTTTCAAAATTTACAAGTTTACACACAATCATAAAAAATCCATATAAAATAAAATAAATAAAATAAAATAAAATAAAATGAAAATAATTTTATAATTATACTAATTATTATACAAAATTTATCTCCACATAAACAGATTTCATTATTTATACCAACTCTTACATGTCTAGTAGCTAGACAAAAGTGAAGTTCCCAATCTCCCATTATGGAGTTACTCTTTGACAGAGAATACACACTGTACATACATATTTTCACTCTTTGAACATGTGGAAATGTTTTGATTTCTACTTTAAAAATTCTAAATTTAATGTCAGAGAAAACATTTTAATATATTAAATCTATTTATAAATAGGTTGCACAAATATAATATATATCTTATTTAGCAATTATATAATTATGTATATATGTATTTATAATTTCCTATTTTGTGTGTGAATAAAGAGCAAAGGGAAAGGAGAATTTTTAAATGAGAAACTTGACAAGGCTAGATTATAGGAAAGTTTAAATGTATCACAGTGTCTTTAGTCCTCTGGTCTTTTGAAGATTAATCAAACATGTAGCAACTGCAGTCTCTTTAGAAGTTTTTGGTTCTAAACTCAGTTCTTTGGCGTAATTTAGAGTATCTATCTTTTCAATTACTGTCTCATATGTTGACTGGAAGCTTCTACTGTTTTCTGATGAATTGCTAGTCATAACTGGGTTACCCCAGACTGAGTTACCTCAAAGAAAATGTTCATTGCAATTTATAATGGCTCCTCTTGGGTTCTCTTTTCCTTTGTCCTTTTTCCTTCCCTTTACTTCCCTCCCTTACCCTCCCCTCCTTTTCCTTGTCTTCCCCCCCTGTTCCTTTCCCTTCCCTCCTCTTCTTCTCCTGCCCCTCCCCTCCTCTTCCAATACTTCCTTTGCTCACATTAAGGGGCCATTGGGTACCACTCTCCTCTTTTAGATGGACTTAGTTTAGTGAGCATCCCACAACTGTCTGTACTTGCTGGATCCAAAAATGTAAGTCTAAAGTATATTATGGGCTATCATTTACAAATAGTTTAACAAATTTCATTTGTTTCATTTTACATTAGTAAATTTAAGTAAAACAGTATTGGTAATAATTAAATGCAACTTTTGTCTGTTGAATAGAATCAATGTTTTATCAAATCTTGCTTACTAGGGAGGCGATATGACATATTATAAGCCAAATATGCTAATTAGAATAGCAAGTGTTTCTTGTTAATACTTGTTCTGTGAATTACAGCTTGAAACAAATTATGAGAAACAAGAACAAAAATTATATTGGAGGAAGTAAGTCTATCATAATATTCTTTTTTTAATGTCTTTTGTATTTAATCTCCCCCTCCGAAATTCATGTATTACTTTTTTAAAAGTACTTGCTATTGCATATATTACAAATGAATAAATATATGAATATAACCTCTGAGTCCACTCAGTGGCATTTGCATATATTTTTCAAAAGATGACCACTTGTTACTGGAAAACCAATCATCCTGTTTAAGACTGATGCTTTCTTTTCAGCAGTTAATTGCTCTGTCTCCAAGGATAGGACCATATCCCATTTATGTTGGAATGTCAACTATATTTTTTAAGTAGCTACATTGCTGAAATGTCAGGGTGTAGCTCCATTATCAAAACTAGAAGGCGATTTTATAGCAGATTCTCCAGCTCTGTCTCTTAGACTTTGTCTACCAGATCCTACATTGGTGGTCCATGCATTTCACATGTAGGAGCTGAATTATAATTGTATCAAATGGGACCGGCATGACAAGATCTAGTTCTCTGCATCTTGACTTGCTGTTATATGTGGCTTGCTCTAGGAATCATCCACTACAAAAAAGAAGCATCTTAGATGAGGGGTGAGAACTACACTGAGGGCGGAAGAGTGAGTACTGAGAGCTCAGTGGGGAGTTGTATTGGTATAGGAGAGTTTCAGTTTCTTGGTTTTAGTCTTCAGTTTTCAGTTTGTTTGTTTTGTTCTTTTCCAGATTGCTTTTTATTTTATTTTTCTTATTTAGGTGTCTATTCTAACAAGAGAAAGAATGAGTATAAGCCTTGGCGGGTAAGGAAGTGGAGAATAGCTGGAAAGAGCTGGGCAAGGAGAAACCATAATCAGAATATATTGTATGAAAAAATCGATTTCTAATTAAAGAAAATACTAACACATAAAATTCAAATTAAAAAAAGAAAATTGACAACAAACAAATGCTATGATAAAGAAAAAAGGGGAGAACGATTCATTGCCAGTGAAAAGATAAACTGATAGAACCACTATGCAAGTCAGAGAGAAGGTGCCTCAGAAAACTGGAAATAGTTGTACAACAAGACCAAGCTCTACCACACTTGTTATATAGCCAAAGGATTCTGTATCCTGTTACAGAGATATTTGCTCTTGGTTTTTGCCACTCTAGTCACAATAGATAGGAAATGAAAATAGCCAAGATCTCCATTAACTTATGGGTTAATTGATAATGAATTTTATTGATGTAGTTTTATCCCCTTATATAAGGGACTATTATAAATATAAATCACTGAAGTATTATACAGAATATCTCATAATTTTAAAGTTATTTGCATGGAAAATAGCTACTCCTACGAAAATAGATGAAATGCATAAAAGTCTCTTGCCCTGTACATCATTCCTTTTAAATTGTGTTCAGGTGTAATAACAAAAATTTTAATGGTTTCCACTCAATATATTTTTTGAAACCTGTCACTGAATCACAGATCAGTGTTTCCAAACTTTATCCGTTAATTGATGTAAGAATGCATTTACTCAACAACATAGCATACATTAGACATTCAAACCAAAACCAAACCAAACCAAACCAAAACAAACAAACAAACAAACAAAAAAAACAAAAACAACAACAACAACAACAACAGCAACGATCAAATTCCAAAGATCATTGTGAACAGCAAAATTTAGACAATTTAAACAAAAGCATCTTTACTGGTTAGCTCTTCAGTGGATCCCACTTTTTGTCTAAGCAACTCAGCACTGGGGGAGGGTATGGGGAAATTTCTGGATAACACTTGAAATGTAAATGAAGAAAATATCTAATAAAGAGAAAAAAATTATTATCCAAAAAAAAGAAAGTATTTAGGAATCACATAGATTATATGATTATGTCAATAATAGAAAGTCTAGCCTACATTTTCTGTGTGTGTTTGTGGGGGATAGTGCTCTTTACAGTTTTCTTCTCCCCCTTAATCATATGAACATTGTAATTATTAAAAAATAAAATAAAATACCCAGACTACTCCACAAAACCAAGAGAGGAGGTAAGTCCCCTGCAGAGAGCAGAAACCTCTGCTGATGGCATTGTTACCATTCCCCTCTTAGACAAACATGGGGCTGGGGGAGCCAATGAATTGGAAGCCCTATACTCACCACACAATCATATTTAATGAGAAAGCAGCAAAATCAGAAATACTGGCAAAGGCAACCAACACTGGAGAAGCAAGCCATGGGACAGATGGAGAACTAACTACTTGGATCAATTTTTATGCTGCAAATCAAGAGCTTTGAGAAGCAGCTGTGCTGGGAAATGGAGGGTTTGCTTCACGCACTGAAACCAAGCTGAAAGCTGGGAATTGTTCAGCTCCCTCTAAAGGAGATGCCAAACAGCTCCAGAGAGACCAGGAGGAGCAAACCACCTGTGTGCGATAGATAGAAGCACCACATGCCATAGAGAAGCAGTACAAGAAGAAATGATGGTGTCTGGGTCTTGGCAATAGGGCCTCCCTGATCAATGAAGCACAGTGAATGTTTGGAGTTGGCAGCTTACTCCCTGCCCTCCTTTAGGATGCTGGATCATTGAACTTAAAGCCTCTGATCTAATCAACCATACCTCAGCGTGACATCTCTGTTGCAGAATAGATTTCAGGTGAAACTGCGGATTTTATGTTTCATCTCTTTTCTTTCTTCTCTTCCCAACTCCGTGTTTATTCTAGGTCAGTATTTCTAAAGCAAACCTTTTACATTTTAAGGTTTAAAACATAATTTGTGAAGAGACAGAGAACACCAACAAATGCCCACATCCCTGTTCCAGAATAGGAAAAAAAAATATGGTCAATCACTCATGCAGTCTTTATATTGATTTTGGATAGTTTGTGACTCATTCAAATCAATAGCTGCTCATATAATCTGACCGAGATATGAGGCTTCTCAATATTTTTGTCCAGTTAAAATAAGAGGATGGAGGCAATGGAGATGGTTTAGTGGATAAGAGTGTTATCTGTACAAGCATGAGAACATAAGTTCAGAACCTCAGAATTCACATGTAAAAACAAAGGCTTGCTGTAGGCATATCAATAATAACTATTAGAGGCAGAGAGGGAAGATTTGAATGGAATGAGACAGAGTGACTGAGCAGGGCACCTAACATCATCATTCAGCTTCTATGACTCTACACATGATGCATATGTATACATACATCACCACCCACAAACACACATACAGAGAGAGAGAGAGAGAGAGAGAGAGAGAGAGAGAGAGAGAGAAAGAGAGAGAGAAAGTAGATAAAATAAAATTCTATATTTCCAATAGATAAATTCGAATATGTAAAACTTTAAGAAAGCATCTTATGTACTGTCTAATATATCTTATTTAAGACTACTTTAACTTGATATTTTTAGTGATAAGCTATTTAAAAATATTACATTGAGTATAAAAGTTATTCTGTAAATTTAACTTGTGGGAAAAATACATGAAATTGACATGTTTACCTTCCATTAAGACAAAAAAAAAAAAAATTAGTGTTTCTTCATAGCAATACAACAGTAACCTAACCCAACCTTGTAGCCCTTATTGTTTGACTGTTTTCACATTTCCACAGATAACAAGGATGCTGTGATTTTCAATTCTGTTTCTAAACCAATTCTGGATATCTGGGTGCGTGGTTATTACTGTTAGATTTAGAAAGTATGAGCTTAAGATTCCAAAGGGAAATTCTCAAACCCTTCCCTAGAGAATGCCCCTTGATTGATATTTGTTCTCATATTTGACTGGGGGAGAGAGAGAGATTGATTTTGAGTCATGTTTATTTGGACCTTGCAACCATCCCTATCTCTTTCTCTTCTGTCTTACTAATATATAAGAAATTCCAATATCTGGAAATGAGAATCCATGAATGGAGTTGTGTGTGTTTCATTAGTAATGAGTCTAATTGTCAAGTAGCACCTGTCTCTCTTAGGACAAGGAGGAAAACAATCTTATTACCTCACTGTAAGAGAGAAAAGGAATTTAGGGAGACGAAAAGAGTAAATAAACAACAAATAGTCTTACTGATGTAAATCATCAACATAAAAACAAAAATAATATCATTGTAGTAGTTTTATTGTTGTCTGAACAAATAGAGTTGATTTATGACTATCTTTACAACAAAAATTAACTTAATTGTTTGTGTCAAGGATATATATGTTTGAAAATTTGTAATATATCTTTTATTAAATATTTAGTCTGATTTTATTACTACAAGTGATTCATTAGCAAATTATAATTATGCCTGCAACCTTAATAAGATCTATAGTAAACTAAATAGGATAATAAATATTAGTAAAAAAAAATTTATATTGAAAATACAATAGGACATTTGCATATATTGTTTCATTAACTCACAACAATGTTGAGCCGGGAACCACTTCAATATATCATATTAGGCTCAATTAAACTAAGCTTACATTACACAAAGGCACTGATTCCATGTCCATAGACCATAAGTCTTCATATTCCCATGCTTCACCATGAATCTTATGTCTACTGTTCCATCAAAAAGGAAAAATCCTCTTATGCATTTTAAGGTAATATATTTCTTTGTGATGTATGGCTAAAATAGTTTTTAAAATATATAGTCTTCCTCACAATTTTTTGTTTGTTTCTTTGTTTGTTTTTCGAGACAGGGTTTCTCTGTGTAGCCCTGGCTGTCTTAGAACTCACTCTGTAGACCAGGCTGGCCTCTAACTCAGAAATTTGCCTGCCTCTGCCTCCCAAGTGCTGGAATTAAAGGCTTGTGCCACCATGCCAGGCCTCACTTTTTAAAATTGTATTAAAATACTCAAATAGTTACTATTTAACTGTTAATCATTAACTATTAGCAATCTATTGGTGATTATTTGTAAAGTAATATTTTGTTTTGTTTACTAGTTTAATTTAGTATTTAGTTAAAGGTTTATTTGTATCTACTAGTTTTCCATGATTTTTTTTTCCAACTTTTATTAGATATTTTCTTCATTTACATTTCAAGTGTTATCCAGAAAGTTCCCTATACCCTCCCCGCTCCTGGCCCTGCTCCCCTACCCACCCGCTCCCACATCTTGGCCCTGGCATTCCCCTGTACTGGGGCATATAAAGACTGCATGACCAAGTGGCCTCTCTTCCCAATGAGGGCCAACTAGGCCATCCTCTTCTATATATTCAACTAGAGACATGAGCTCAGGGGGTACTAGTTAGTTCATGTTATTCTTCCACCTATAGGGTTGAAGACCCCTTCAGGTCCTTGGGTACTTTCTCTAGCTCCTTCCTTGGGAACCCTGTGTTCCATCTAATAGCTGACTGTGAGCTTCCACCTCCATGTTTGCCAGGCATTGGTATAGTCTCCCACGACACAGCTATATCCGGGCCCTTTCAGCACTATCTTGCTGGCATATGCTATAGTCTCTATGTTTGGTGGCTGACTGTGGGATGATTTAATTGCTACCTATGCCTATTGGTCCCTATCAAGAAAGGCAGTGAAAGAGATTCTTGTCTATGATGTTTTCAATAGAGTTTAATGTTACTCCTATAATATTTGTGCCACTAGTGAGGCAGTAGTTTTGTAGGCTGATCATAGTTATATATGACAGGGTTTATATCTCTGTGATATTGACAATTGCTTTTCTTCTTCAGAAGCATGCACAGTACTTTCACCACTATAAACTCTATTCAGTAGAGGAGGAGATTCTAGTTAAACACCAGCTTAGTTTCTCCACATTCAAAGAAATAAGTAAGTTGTATCTTCATCAATAGGACATTAATATCAGGTTATAGCAATATCCTGTTTGTAGGGGACTTTATGGGACACCCACCCCTTGGGTAATGACTCAACAAGATATAAACCACCAATTTTCGGTTGGGCTTGAGGCCCTTCCTATGAGAAGAAACTTATCTGATACTCCTAAAGTACCTAAGAAACTGAGAGTAGATAGGTCATGGGGACCCAGGAGAAAACATACCACTATAATATAAAAATCCATATTTCAAAACCTAATTAAGAGCTTAGTGTCCAGAATCAATAGTGTTTTATATCCATGATATTATGTTAGTTTTATAAAAAATATATTTATAGCTATAAGCATGAAATGATATACATATAGCATTATAGCATAATAATAAAGAATGTTCTTAAACAGAACATTTGAAACAGATTTAGTTTTTTTTGTTGTTGTTGTTGTTTTGTTTTGTTTTGTTTTTTTTGTTTTTTTTTGTTTTTTTTTTTTTTTTAGAACAGTGTCCAGCAATTCCTCTCCTGGGTATATACCCAGAAGATGTTACAACTTGTAATAAGGACACATACTCCACTATGTTCATAGCAGCCTTATTTATTATAGCCAGAAGCTAGAAAGAACCCAGATACCCCTCAACAGAGGAATGGATACAGAAAATGTGGTACATTTACACAATGAAATACTACTCAGCAATTAAAAACAATGAATTTATAAAATTCTTAGGCAAATGGATGGATCTGGAGGATATCATCCTGAGTCAGGTACCCCAATCACAAAAGAACACACATGATATGCACTCACTGAGAAGTGGACATTAGCCCAGAAACATAGGATATCCAAGATACAACTTGAAAGAACACATGAAACTCAAGAAGAAGGAAGACCAGAGTGTGGATACTTAGCTCCTTCTTAGAATGGGGAACAAAATACTCATGGAATAGTTGAGAGACAAAGTTTGGAGCTGAGACAGAAGAAAGGACCATCCAGAGATTGCCCCACCCGGGGATCCATCCCATATACAACCACCAAACCCAGACACTATTTCATATGCCAGAAAGATTTTGCTGACAGGACCCTGATATAGCTCTCTCTTGTGAGGCTATACCAGGGCCTGGCAAATACAGAAGTGGAACACAGGGCCCCTAATGAAGGAGCTAGAGAAAGTACCCAAGGAGCTAAAGGGGTCTGCAACCCTATAGGAAGAAAAACAATATGAACTAACCAGTAACCCCCAGAGCTATGTTTCTAGTTGCATATGTAGCAGAGGATGGCCTAGTCGGCCATTAATGGGAGGAGAGGCCCTTGGTCTTGTGAAGATTATATGCCTCAGTACAGGGGATACCAGGGCCAGGAAGCAGGAGTGGGTAGATTGAGGAGCAGGGCAAGGGAAGGGTACAGGGGGATTTGGGGATAGCATTTAAAATGTAAAGGAAGAAAATATTTAAAAATTTTTAAAAAAAGATTAAAAAGAAGAACTGTGTGCTTTCTCACAGGTCACATATTGTCTGTTCAATGTTATTGTGGTAAAATTAGAATTTTCTAATGATACCGTGTACATCTATCTTCAGAATTATTCTGTATTTTAATATTCTTTTAAATAGAAACTATGGGAGGAGATGGGATTAGAATAAGTCTAACTAATTCTCATTAATTTAAAACAATGTTTGAATACTAATCAGTTATTTAAACATTCTTTTTATAGTATATAGGGTTGTAAGTTGTTCTGGAACTCTCCTTGTAGACCAGAATGACCTTGAACTCAGAGATCTGCCTGGCTTGGCCTCAGGTGTACTAGGATTAAAGGTGTACATCTACTAGGATTAAAGGTGTACATCACCACACCCAGCTATAATAATTAATTTTATTGACTGTTTTTGCTCAGTTTATATGCCAGTTTCTTTCTTTGGAGCTTTGAGACCATGTCATGTAACTTAGGATGAACTTGAACTGACTGATTCTTTTTCAGGAGCCTCATTGCCTGCCATGTTTATAACAGTCTAAATTTGCAAGTCTTATCCCTTACTTGCCAAACCCCAGATAAAGTGACATTTTTCACTTAAGTCGTTACTTTTAAAATGAACCTAAATTAGATAATTCAACTAAATGACAAAATTGGGTATGGAGACTTTCATACTATCACATGCCTGACCACATTATGAACATATCCATGAGGCTGCACAGTGCTACAGGAGACAGACAGAAAGATTAGAGGCTTAGGTCATCTCCGTGGGGTCCTGGTGTATATAATCTTTGATACTGACCCCCACTTGCCCCTCAACAGCTCTACTCATAGGAACACTATGAGGAAAAAACGGGGGAAGAGGGGAGTTGAGCAACACATGGTTTGAAAGTGAAAGGGATATACTACAGGGTGTCAAAGAGTTTAAGTGAGATTAGGGAACTGAAAATTGGGGCTGGCAAGAAGTGCTAAATGCATTGATAAAGAAAATCAGTACATTAGACAATGCTATAAAAACACCAGAAAATTCGAAAGCTAATTATTATAATTTCAAAAGTAAAATCATTTATGAATGCATACATCAAAAGCTATAAAACCAGAAACAATGTGTAATAAAAGAAAGAAAAGAAAAACAATTTTCAAAACATAACAGAATATTATTTTCATAAATAATATGAATACATGTGAATGTTAAAGTATATGTGTGTGTTCAGTTATTACTTGATGTGTGTCCAGATTTATTGAGGTAGTTCCTTTTGATTACTGATGCCAATTTTAAGTTTTTTTTTTTTTCTTTTAAATTGTCTCATTAAAAATGGCCAAAATTTTTATATTATAAATATTTAAATATATTAAATATATTACAATAAATAATTTATACAATCACATGGTTCATTTTTACACTCTTTCCGGTTCTTAAATTTTCTGGTCATCAATCTCTGACACAATTTAGGATATTCTGTTATGCTGGCAGACAGGAGCATGTTGTTCTCTGAGAGGCTCCACCTAGAACCTGACTGAGACAGATACAGATCCAAAAGCTGAACCGTGCTTGGAGCTTGGGTTTACCTTGTCTGGCCTCCTTGGGAGAGGAATTTCCTAGCCTTGCAGAGACTTGAAGTGCAAGGTGGGGGATACTCAGAGGGCCTCCACTTTCTCCAAGAAGAGAAAGTCGAAAGTATAAGTAAGGTCTGATGTAATGTAGATAAGAATTACACCATCAAAGTTCACTACTAACCCCATTGCTTATTATTTAGATTTAGTGGTTTTGAAATTTTCATCATAGAAACAAAATTGTTCCTGTGCTCATTGAAATTGAATTTATCATGATTTTTTATTTATTGAAAGTGTTTGTGCTGCAGTTAAAAGTTTTTAAATACACATTTTATTTGTTTTTTTTTAAAATATTCATTGATACTCACATTTTATAAAAGTAGTATTTAAAATACCGAATGTGAAGTAAATACACCGCATATATTGGTACAAACAGAGTTTACATAGATAAGAAAACAAAGGCAGATGCAGCCATAACACATGTTATCATGTGTTAGGTTCTGGGACTTCTGTTTATTCAGAGAAGAAATCATTTATCAGCCCTGTTGATGAGAGTTCAGCATGGTGCAGCTCTGAGGAGTTTAGCTTTAAGGATGACACAAGCACATTTGCTGTTCAGTTTCACTCATTTAGTAATTTAGTACTTCTGTAAGTATTAATGAATTTATATGTGTAAAATGTAATTAGTTGTTTTGTTTTGGGGGTTTTTGTTTTTGTTTTTGTTTTGTTTTTATTTTTGTTTTTGTTTTTGTTTTTGTTTTGTTTTTATTTTTGTTTTTGTTTTTGTTTTTCGAGACAGGGTTTCTCTGTATAGCCCTGACTTTCCTGGAACTCATTTTGTAGACCAGGCTGGCCTCGAACTCAGAAATCCACCTGCCTCTGCCTCCTGAGTGCTGGGACTAAAGGTGTATGCCACCACGTTCGTCATGTAATTAGTTTTATACTAATCATTACATTTATATTTATATATGCTTGGATACTGTTATACTGTGATTGACGATTAAAATCTGTATAATATATTATGTAAACAGTTCACTATCTTATTCACATTGTGGTCATGACACTAATTGGTACATTTTCTTTCTCTCTTTCTCTCTTTCTCTCTCTTTCTCTCTCTTTCTCTCTTTCTCTCTCTTTCTTCCCCTCTCTCTATCTCTCTCTTTCTTTCTTTGTTGTTATTATTTTTTGAAAAACTTAATTCTCCAAACTTTACTTTTAGACTTAAGGAAAAGAAGAAATAAAAAGGAAAAAATATTGCTCAACTTCAGAGAGAAGTACTAGCTTAAGAATTATTTAATGTTATAATGCACAAATACTGAAATATGACATATGTACTCTATTCAGATACATTTTTAAAGTTTTCACTGTTAGTTAAACAAAAGAAAATACACTGAACATGTTTAAAGTCAACAAATTCAGAAACTTTCCCAATCAGTTTTCTATTACAAATTCTGTGCCAGTCCCAATGTCATTGTATTGTCTTTACCCTAACAGTAATACCTTCACAATTGTTCAATCAATAATGCCAGATAATTTCAAATCAATTCAACCTTGGACATCAAAGCTTAGACACCTGGAATACTGCCTGTTTGTGTCAAAGATGGAAGTCGTTCAATAAAGCACATCATACACACAGTGACAATTAGATTGAAACATGGCTAGCCAGCCTGAGAAGAGCCATGATTTCCCACTTTACCTGTGGGCAATCTTGCTCTATAAAAGGCTCATAGGACAGTTATCTGTGAACTCTTTGTTATATGATTGATTGAAGAGTCTATGGCTTTGAGCTGTCTACACTTTTAACGCTAATATAATACAGTGATTGAAAATTTCAATGGTAAATAAAAACATTTAAAGCGATTAACATTAATAAAGTATCTGTTTATAATCTTTCTTAGTCAATTATATAACAAAAATATCAATGTAGAAGTAGAGTTACTAATTCTTGTGAAACATAGTCAAGGACATGGTTTCCCTAAAGTCAGGTATGAAGAAATGGTTTATATTTTGTTTCACTTCCAGTATCACAAATATAAGTATTAAACATAAAACAATGAAATATTCATTGTATGTCAAATAAATATAAAACAAAATTTATCAGACATGATTGCTTAAGTTTTAAGTCTAAATAAGACCCTCATCATTTTCAAATAACTGTAAGTTCTACATATTTTCTAAAAATTATCCTTGAAATGTTTTATTAATATTTAGAATTTTATGAATGAAATCTTAAACATATTCATATTCTCCTTTGCCTTGCTTTGCCTATAGCTTAGCATTTTACGCTCATCTTAAACATTTATGGTAAGTAAAAGCATATTTAAGGGCTTGGAATGTGAGGAGCTAAGTATGATCATTAACTGGCAAAGTCAGAGCCTGAGCAGTCCAAATTGGAACACAAAGTTTTTGGCAATTAGCCCTCTTGGTATGTTTTGTCTGTCACTTAAACGTGTTCTGAAGGAGCAGACACAATGATGTGTTCTCTGAAATTAATATTATATAGATTCTGCTACATTATATTAACCATGGAAAATTACCAGGTAAGTCTAGGGATAACTCATTTTGAAAACGTTTTTAGTATTCCAGAGGAAGAGTGTCTACACATTGAATGCTTCAGTCTTTTAAAACTACCTCTCATACATTTCATTTTTCTGATTAGCTTGTTTTTGTTTTGAAACAACAATATAATGTCCAAAGTAAACTAAATGCATGCCATTAAATTATACAGATTCATATATACAATAATTTTCAGATTATTATTTAATTAATAACATGTACTAACTATATATACTTTATTATCATTAAAATTTATTAAATTTTAACATTGATGAAATGTTCACTATGTCCAACTTATTCAAGAAATATGTAAAATGTATACATATATGTATATATAATGCATTGTATATACTAGTGAATGTCTTTTAAACACACAGAAAATGTAGAAATTATTTATTTCCTTGGTGGTTTAATAGTAGCAAAGCTTGTGTAGGAAAAGAGATGATTAAAGAAACTTTTACAATGACCTTTAACTTCCAGTAGATTCACATAGATTATGGTAAAGATTGTCTGTATTCTGTTCCATGATACTGTTTTACACACACTATCATTCATACTTGCCAATTTTAACATATTAACAATTATATCAAACAATATCTGTTAGGGGGTTTTCAAATGAAGGGTATTAAAAAAGCCACTGTCATAGTGATACCCTCAGAAATGAATGTTTACATTTGAATGTGAAGCTCATAAAAACAAAGTCAATGTTTTCTTAGGTGTAAGACTGAATATATATATATATATATATATATATATATATATATATATATATATATATATCAACAATAACATATTAACATATATTATATATTACACATTATGTATTATAATAAATACATATCAGCAATATGATGTCATATGTATATATATATAATATATAAAATATAAAGTATACTACATGTATACACACACACACTCAAACTCCTATTGATAAATAAGTTGATATTAACCCTCTGAACCTTATTATAAGCTTCACAAGCCTAGATCTTACAGTTTTAAATATAAAACTCTTTCCTGTACTTGTTTCTAAGTTTATACATGTTTTCTTATGATTTTGTATCAAATTTCCAACATTTATCCATTTATTTGTATGAAATTGAGCTGAACTTTGAATATTTATCTTGGGTGCTTTATGCCACTTAATTTTTGTCAGAATATTTCTCTTACAGATTCTGCATTATTTTTGGTATTTCAGATCATTTAGTTACTAGTAGAGGTAAATTTACTTCTTCCCTTTTAATATAGATGCTTTTGATTTCAATCCAATTGGCTTGACTATAACTTCTAGTACAATAAAGGACAAAACATCAAGAATCAATCTTGCTGAGTTGTTCTTGATTATATTGCTAGTCACCATCCGCCATTAGCTGTGACATACCTTGGCTTTAATAGTTGCACATATTATGCTGAGACATAATTATTATATTCTCTTTTTTTTTTCAGGATTTCAATCCCTTTGTGGCTTTGCTTCATTGTTTTCTTGTCCATAACTTTCTGTTTTATAATATTAATTCATTTAGAAGTTCTTTTATTCTTTCTACTGAGAGCCAATCTCTTAAAATTACCATATGGGTTACTTAAGGGGCAAATCTGTTGCATCCATTTTACTTTTTCTGTGAACCAGCTACCATTTTCTGTTTTTATTTTTCCATGCCTTATAATTCTTGGTCAAAATTTAACACTACATATGCTACTCTCATACTGTTGTCCTCCAGAGGTGGTTGTTATTTTGTTTAGTAATTTAACTGAAATAACTCTGTGGATTTTATTTTCCCTGTAGTGGTTTGTTTATATTTTCAACACAGCCTTAATCTTTTAATTGGACTGCAAAGCTACCAGGCCATTACTTACAGCCTAGTAAAAACTGCTAATTTCTCAAAAAATTTATGGTGCCTTAGCTTGTCTGATTACTTCCAGATCTCTGAATATAATTTGGGTATTGTTTTTTATAGTTTACAGATTTTAGTTTTTGACTGGCGTGTCAAATAATGAGTAGAAGCTGCGACTTTTCTTTCTTCTTACTTGAGAAAGAAAATTCACAAGAACACTAAAACAGCCAAGATAAAATTTCCCTCTGAAGATGTGCACATTTTTTTTTTTTTTTTTTTTTTTTTTTTTTTTTTTTTTTTTTTTTTTTTTTTTTTTTTTTTTTTTTTTTTTTTTTTGGTTTTTGGTTTTTCGAGACAGGGTTTCTCTGTGTAGCTCTGGCTGTCCTGCAACTCACTCTGTAGACCAGGCTGGCCTCGAACTCAGAAATCTGCCTGCCTCTGCCTCCCAAGTGCTGGGATTAAAGGCGCGTGCCACAACGCCTGGCTCCTTATTTTTATTTTTAAAAATTATTTCACTTATTTACATTCCAAAGGTTATGACCATTTCCAGGCTCCCACTCTCTTTTCTTCATACCCCCTTCCTCCCCATTGCTTCTGAGAGGATTCTCTAAGAACCCAGTCACCCCTCCCCCACCTCATCCCTGCCAGCTTCCTCATTCCCTGGGAATCAGATTCTATAGTATTAAGCTCAAGGGAGTCCTCTACTACATTTGTGCCAGTGGTTTCCAACTAGCCAATGTATGCCCTCTCTTTGATGGCTTAGTCTCTGGGAACTCTGAGGATTCTGGATTAGTTGACACTTTTCTTGTTCCTATGGGATTTCAATTCCCTTCAGCTCCTTTAATTCTTCCCCTAAGTCTTCCATAGGGGTCCCTTTCTCAGTCCAATGGTTGGCTGTGAGTATCTGCATCTATCTCAGGCAGCTGCTGGTAGAGCTTGTCTCATGTCTGCAAGCACAATGTAGCATCAGTAATAGTGTCAGCGTTTAGTGCCTGTGCATCAGATAGATCCCAAGTTGGGCTATTCACTGGCTGCCTTTCCTTCAGTCTCTGATGCACTATAGTTCCTATATTTCTTTTAGACAATAACAATTCTGCATCAAAAAATTTGAAGATGAGTGGGTGTCCCTATGCCTCAACTGGGGGGGGGGGCAGGTCGACTACTGGAGCTGGTCTCTTTAGGTTCCATCTACCAAATGTTGGACATTTTAGTTAAGATCATCCTCATTGAGTCCTGGGAGCATCTCACATCCCAGGTCTCTGGAACTTTTAGAGCTTCCTTTCCTCTCCACATATCCATTCATTCTCCTGACCCTCTGGGTTTCTCTCCTGTCTCCTCCCATACCTGATCCTGATTCCCCATTTCCTTTCACCCTACTGTCTCCCACCCAGATTCCTCCTTCCCTCTGCCAACTTTTATTATTTTGTTCTCTTTCTAAGCAGGATTGAAGTATCCATATTTGGGCCTTCATTCTTGTTAAGCTTCATATAGTCTGTAAGTTGTTTCCAGTTTCTGGCTATTACAAATAAGGCTGCTATGAACATAGTGGAGCATGTGTCCTTGTGGTATAGTGGAGTGTCTTAATGGGTATATTCCCAGAAGTGAAGTGATATAGCTGGATTTTTAGGTAGATATATTTACAATTTTCTGAGAAACCTCCAGATTGATTTCAAGAATAGTTGTACCATTTTGCAATCCCACCAGCAATGGAGGAGTGTTCCTCTTTCTCCACATCATCACCAGCACATGCTGTCATGTGAGTTTTTGATCTTTGCTATTGCAATTTGTATAAAGTAAAATCTGTAGGTCATTTTGATTTAAAATTTCCAAGGACTAAGGATTTTGAACATTTTTTAGGTGCTTTTTGACCATTGGAGATTCTTCTGTTGGGATTTCTAGTTTCGCTCTGTATCCCATTTATAAATTGGGGTTTTTTTTGAGTCGAATTATATATATATATATATATATATATATATATATATATATATACACACACACACACACACACACACACACACACACACACACACATATATATATATATATATATATATATATATATATAATATATCTTCCTCCCTCCCTCCCTCCCTTCCTCCCTTCCTCCCTTCCTTCCTTCCTTCCTTCCTTCCTTCCTTCCTTCCTTCCTTCCTTCCTTTCTTCATTTATTTTAAACTCCAGATTTTACTCCCCTCCCAGTCCACCCTCTGACTATTCCATATCCCATACCTCCTCCCAATCCCTGTCTCCATGTGGATGTACCCATCGCTCACCACTACCTCATCAGTCCTCTAAACACCTTGGGGCCTCCAGTTTTTTGAGGGTTAGGTGCATCATCTATGAATGAACATAGAACTGGCAGTCCTCTACTGTATGTATGTTGGGAGCCACATATCAGCTTGTGTATGCTGCCTGTTTGGTAGTACAGTGTTTTAGAGATCACAGGGTTCCAGATTAATTGAGATTGTTGGTCCTCCTACATGATTGCCATCCTCCTCAGCTTCTTTCAGGTTTTCCCTAATTAAGCTTTAATTATGATCATCTTTATTCTACTGGGAATGAATTTTCTCCTGCCGAACAGGTTTTAACTACAATCAGTACAACATTTGGATAAATCATAGACAGTCTTGTTTTCCCTGAATACACTTGCCTACATGGTTACACTTGTAGCTTGGGAGGTTCTTCTAGAGCAGCCTATATCAAACCTCCTAGCATTAAGAAAGCTAATCACCTGATTATTTAGCTTCTTTGGGTCTATAGTTTGTGGTATGTTTATGTTTTATTTTATGATTATTATTCACTTACAAGTAAGTGCACACCATGTTTATCTTTCTGGGTCTAGCTTCCTCATTTTGGATGGTATTGTTTAGTTCTATTCATGTAGTTCTATTTGCCTGCAAATTTCATAATGTCATTTCTTTCTTAATGGCTGAGAAATACTTTATTGTGTAAATGTACCACATTTTCTTTATCCATTTTTATGTTGAGGAACATCTAGCATGTTTCTGGTTGTTATCTACTATGAATTAATATTCTATTAACAGCTGTCCAAGTGTCCTTGTGGTAATGTGGAGTATATTCCCAGGAGTGGTATACCTATGTCTTAAGGGTAAGTCTATTTCTAACTTTCTAAGAAACCACCACATTGTTGCCAAAATGGTTTAAAATTCTGCACACCAGTCAGGAATAGAGGAATGTTCCCCTGACTTCAAATCTGCTCCAGTATGAGCTGTCACTTGAGCTTTTGGTCTTAGACATTTTTTGTTGTTGTTGTTTGTTTGTTTGTTTATTTGTTTTTTTGAGACAGAGTTCCTCTGTGTATCTCTGGCTGTTCTATAACTCACTCTGTAGACCAGGCTGGCCTCGAACTCAGAAATCTGCCTGCCTCTGCCTCCCAAGTGCTGGGATTAAAGGTGTGAGCCACCACTGCCCAGAGGTCTTAGACATTTTAATAAAATCCCGGAATTATTTCGATTTGCATTTTGATGATGACCAAGTATGTTGAATTTTTTTTAAAAGTGATTTTCAGGCATTAGAAATTTCTCTATCAAAAATTATCTGTTTTGATCTGATCATTTTTAATAGGATTATTTGGTTAGTCAATGTCTAGGTTTTTTTTTAAGTGTTTTATATACTTTTTATATCATCTCTCTGTCAAAGGTGGGTTTGGTAAAATATTTTTCCATTTTGTTGGCTTCCATTTTGACCCTCTGACAGTGCCTTACAGAAGCACTGCAATTGCATGAGGTCCTATTTATTAATTGTTCATCTTAGTGCATGAGATTTTGGTGTTCTGTCCAGGAAGCTCTCTCCTGTGCCAATGTGTTCAAGACTATTCCCCACTTTCTCGTATACTAGATAAAGCAAATTCAGTTTTATTTTGAAATATTTTATGCACTTGGACTTGAGTTTTGTCCAGGGTATTTGAATTATTCTACATTCAGTTATATTAACACCATTTGTTAAAGATGCTTTCTTTTTTCATTGTATAGTTTTGGCTTCTTTGCAAAAAATCAAGTGTCCATAGTTGTGTGGATTTGCTTCTGGGTTTTCACTTTGATCTACTTTTCTGTCTTACTAGTACCATGTGTTTTTGTTTGTTTGTTTGTTTTAAACACTATTTTGTGTAATACAGCTTGAAATCAGATATGGTGATACTTCCAGAACTTCTCTTATTGTACAGAATTGTTTTAGCTCTCCTGGATATTTTGTTTCTCAATATGAAGTTGAGTATTATTATTTCAGGGTCTGTGAAAAATTGTGTTCAAGTTATGAGGGAAGTTTGTGAAATATGCATATTGCTTTTGGTAGAATGGCCCTTTTTTGGTATGTTAATATTAAGAATGTGAGGCTCTGAGGCCTGAGCATCTGAGCAGTGAATTGTTCAAGTTTCCAATTAAATTTAAAAAAATGGCCTCCAATAAAACTACATTGTACAACATTGGAAAGAAACAGAATGGGAATATGAAAAAAAGTTTGAAAATTTTAAGCCTAAATTCATGACAACATCTAGAGATATTGAAGAAGTTATATTTTAATGTTAAATTACTTTTAATAAATATATATGTGTGTGGGCTACAAAGGATTTACTATTTTACAAATATAATAAATTTGATATAAATTACACAATCAAGATTCTTCATGATATTTGTAAAATTATCATCAAAAAATATCTAACATTTGATCTATAATTATTTGAGTTTGGATATAAATATTAAATTAAACAACTAAAGTACTTTAAATATCATAAAGATGCACAAACAAATATTATAAGGTGTTTATAACTTTTTCAGTTAGTACATCATTAGGAAATTTTGGAACATAAAATACTAATTGCTTAATCTTGGAAAAAATATAATATTTTCTTTTGAAAATTATTTTAATTATAGTTTTTGACCTGATAAGGCTTAAGCTGTTTTGAACTGCTTGACTCTATTTTGTTATACAATGTATTCTGATTTTACCACCTCCATCTCTTCCCAAATTCTTCCCATGTGCCCAAATACCCAACTCTAGAATATCTTCTTCTCCCACAAAGAGGCAAATTAAAATCAAATAAACAAATACACCAAAATACAAGGATACATAAATAAAACACCACACAATAATAAATAAGTAAGTAAGTAAATAAATAAATAAATAAATAAATAAATAAAACCCCAAATTGGACATCATGATATACAAACAAAAGACTAGTAAGAAAAGATAAAAAAAAAATCAAGCAAACAAACAAAAACAAAAACAAAAACCAGAAAATCAAATATCCCCATTAAAAAGTGGGGCACAGAGTTAAACAAAGAATTCTCAACTGAGGAATACCGAATGGCTGAGAAGCACATGAAAAAATGCTCAACATCCTTAATCATCAGGGAAATGCAGGTCAAAACAACCCTGAGATTCCATCTCACACCAGTAAGGATGGCTAAGATCAAAAATTCAGGTGACAACAGATGCTGGCATGGATGTGGAGAAAGGGAAACACTCCTCCATTGTTGGTGGGAATGCAAGCTTGTTCAATCACTCTGGAAATCAGTCTGGCGGTTCCTCAGAAAATTGGACATAGTACTACCGGAATATCCTGCAATACCTCTACTGGGCATATATCCAGAAGATATTCCATCTGGTAATAAGGACACATGTTCCACTATGTTCATAGCAGCCTTATTCATAATAGCCAGAAACTGGAAAGAACCCAGATCTCCCTCAACAGAGGAATGGATACAAAAATTTTGGTATATTTACACAATGGAGAACTACTCAGCTATTAAAAACAATAAATATATGAAATTCCTATGCAAATGGATGGATCTGGAGGCCATCATCCTGAGTGAAGTAACCCAATCACAAAAAAACTCACATAACATGTACTCACTGATATGTGGATATTAGCCCAGAAACCTAGACTACCCAAGATACAATTTACTAAACACATGAAACTCAAGAAGAAGGAAGATTAAAATGTGGACATGTCACCCCTTCCTAGAATTAAGAACAAAGCACACATTGAAGGAGTTACAGAGATCATGTGTGAAGCTGAATCCAAAGGATGGACCCAATGACTGTGGCTGCCAGGGATCCATCCCACAATCAGCCACCAATCATAGACACTATAGCATATGCCAGCAAGATAGTGCTGAAAGGGCCCGGATATAGCTGTTTCGTGGGAGACTATACCAATGCCTGGCAAACATGGAGATGGAAGCTCACAGTCAGCTATTAGATGGAACACAGGGTTCCCAAGGAAGGAGCTAGAGAAAGTACCCAAGGAGCTGAAGGGGTCTTCAACCCTATAGGTACAAGAATAACATGAACTAACTAGTACCCCTTGAGCTCATGTCTCTAACTGCATATATAGAAGAGGATGGCCTAGTTGGCCATCATTGGGAAGAGAGGCCCCTTGGTCATGCAGACTTTATATGCCCCAGTACAGGGGAACGCCAGGGCCAAGATGTGGGAGCGGGTGGGTAGGGGAGCAGGGCTGGGAGGGGGGAGGGTATAGGGAACTTTCTGGATAACACTTGAAATGTAAATGAAGAAATTATCTAATAAATGTTGGGAAAAAAAAAAACGCCACAGTGATCTCAGTATATCAAATAACTGCCAAAGATTGATTATCATACTATGCAATGTAAATTCTTGAATTATCTCATTGTACAAATCAAATTTGACTTTGATTAAATAAGATTAGTATAAGAAACCTGCACTTTTTGATATCTCTTCGGGACATTTAATTTTTAGTTGAGATATTAAGAAAAAAAGTCCTTGAAGTTTTAGTTAGAAATACATTCCTAATATTTTGTGTCTTTGCTCTGTTTTTTTTTAACCTTTGATGTCCATGCTGTGTTTACAGTATACATGAATAAAAACCAGCAGATATGACAAGGATTTTTGGACAGAATATTTAGCTAACATTTACATTACATTACATTACATTACATTACATCACATCAATTTAAAGAGAATGAAGAGTTAAAGTGGTCGTTGAATATTGAGCTTTGAAATACTTGTATCAATATAAACAATTTGTATTTTCCTGTATGTATGAGTTTATTTATTGGTAGGGATGATAAAGTTGGACTTTGTCTGATTATTTGTAAATACAGGATATTAGAAGTCTTGTATTTTGAAGAAATACTTCCTATGGTCATTTTATAAATATCTAAACACTGCCTACAGATAGGAGAGAGAAAAATTATGTATGCAAGGAGATATATAGGGGACAGATCTTACCACCTGTTGCCTTCAACTATCATTTAATTTCATTATTTGACATATATGCCAGAAGAATGTAGGATGCTTTGCTGAACATCTATTTCTGCTAAGAGGTAAACACTGTGGAAAATGAACATAAATATTTATTAGTCATCTAGAAATCGAAAAAAAAAAAAAACGAAGATGAAATATGTAATAAAACTGAGAGCTTGATTCTGAAGTATTAGTGACATTACTAATAAAAGGAAAAAAAAAACAGTAAACATAAAACTCTGTAAAGATTCAGAGTTTTCACCTAAAGGTGAAAAATATTAGTTTCTATCTCATTCAATAGCAGTAAAGAAACACATTAAATTGGAAGACAGGAGGCTAAATAGAGACGCCACATCTTATATAATTTTATGTTATGATAACTTTCCTGCTATTGACGATGTGGTCTGTTTCAACACCCCTTCAGCTGAATTGGACCTGTAACATGTTCACCAGCAGAGTGTGGCAGAATAACAATATAGCTTCCAGGGCTAGGTTTCAATCTTGAGATTAGGCCCTGATATGATGCAAAGAAAGAAACCCAACTCCTTCAGGTGTTCCAGCCAAAGCAGTCTTCATATGTGTCAGTAATGCAAGCCAAATCAAAAGATGGTTTTCCCCCCTAATCTCAAACGATATTCAAAATTAATAGATCATGATTATTTCCATTCCTGCTGTGAATTATTATGCTCTAGAAGTTAAATAAAACAGTCTTATTTGAATCTGTTTTTTGTATTTATTTTTGTGAAACACTTTAGAAATATACACACAAAAAATAGATGCATGCTTCCTTAGATATATGTTTTTGCCTTGTTTGCATAATACTGCTTAATTAATAAAATGTTACAGATTTAAAATCTAGAACCTAAACTGCTTCTTGTCACAGATAATATATCTATTCTAAAATAAGAATTTGTCAGATCAGCGCCTTTAGTAATGTCTTGATTATATCATTGCAGGTGCAAATAATATAATTTTAGTAATATATTTTTTCTAGATGTTACATATATAGCTCTAATTCACTCATTTCCTAAGAAAAAGTTAGACTTTTTAAAAACTATTATTACAGTAATCTTAACTATTCATATTTTTTTACTTCTGCTTCCTTAATTTTTCCTATCAAACAAAATATTGTTAAAGCTACAATTAAAAAAGAACAATGAGTCAGTCTCATGTATCTCAGCTGGCCTTGAAGTCATTGTGTACCCTGAAATAACCTTGGTGCTAGGATTATGGACGTGGACTACTAACCTTGGAATATGAAGTTCTGGGGAGCAAAGGCAATACTCTGTCAACATTTCCAAACAGCATAGCACAATAACCATAAGGATGCCTAGGTATAGGCATACTTGTTCAGTAAACAACAGCTCTCTAAATCTACTTAAGACTTACTCAACATGAAGGAAATCATACCTTGCACTGTGAAACTAGCTAACTACCTAGGGTTACTGAAGTCATGGAAAATGGGGAAGAAGATCTACAACCACCACTTTACTAAAACAGCATAATCAATAACTACATTGTAAATCTTTGTCCTTGAACCCATAAATAAGTATAGTTTTCATACCTTATTAATTAATCTTCTCTTTGCAACAGAAAGATGTCATTACAATAACCCACAGCCAATCAAAATACAATACTGTGAGTCCAATGATAGCAGATGTATCTACAATATAGACCTTGAACCCAAAGCTTAAGGAATCTTAGCAAAAGACAGGGTGATAAGGTTTCAATAATCAGATATTAGGCAGATGGCTGTCTAATTGTGTCTCCTAGGAATGGCAGAAGCTACACCCATACTCATAAGTTCTCACTAAAATTGTACCTTATTAATGGGCTTATCAAGGACAACAGTAGACACACAGTAAAGCAGAGAGGAAAGGCACACAGTAAAGCAGAGAGGAAAGGCTAGATTCTGCCTCCTTATGCATTTTAAGTCATCCTTTTAAATATCAATAGTATAGCATTATCTCCTTGTACGAAGGTTAAGTCTAAGTGGTTGAAAGATCTCCACATAAAACCAGAGACACTGAAACTTATAGAGGAGAAAGTGGGGAAAAGCCTCGAAGATATGGGCACTGGGGAAAAATTCCTGAATAGAACAGCAATGGCTTGTGCTGTAAGAGCGAGAATTGACAAATGGGACCTCATAAAGTTGCAAAGCT
>LR751154.1:0-18749 GCA_902729485.2 Mus minutoides
AATAAAGATAACCGGGGCTGGTGAGATGGCTCAGCGGGTAAGAGCACCCGACTGCTCTTCCGAAGGTGATAAGTTCAAATCCCAGCATCCACATGGTGGCTCACAACCATTCGTAATGAGATCTGGAGCCCTCTTCTGGAGTGTCTGAAGACAGCTACAGGGTACTTACATATAATAAATAAAATAAATCTTTAAAAAACAAAGATAACCAAAAGCCTTTTAATTTTTAATTTTTAATTAATTAATTGATTAATTGATTGATTGATCTATTTATTTTGAGACAGTCTCATGGAATTTGGCCTGGCTTTATACTCACTGTGCAGGCAAGGATGACTTTGAACTTCTGATCTTCCGGTCTCCACCCCTTAAATGTTTTCAGGTATACTCAAAGGTTTACAGGTCAACAAGACTAGTTTGTGTGGTGCTAAGGATTAAGCCAAGGGCTTTGTGCATTCTAGGAGGTAACCCTTCTACCAACTGAGCTACACCTCCAGCTTTTTTCAATTTTTTTTTAAATAAAGGGCCATATTCTTTAACCCAGACTGGCTTCAAACTAATAGCAATCCTGCCTCAGCCTTCCTAGTACTGAGATCACAGGCCAGACATGACCTACTGTGTCACACTATTGCAAAGTCTTTCCTCAAGGAACAGGGGTGGTGGTGGGGAGATATGGGAAGGTCAAGAGGAGAGTCCAGGGTGGAGATGTGGTCAGAGTTAGTGTAGACTGTGTTTTACTATGTGTTATCGTTCCGTGAGAGAAATAGAAGCAGATCTGCCAGCAGATGTCTGACCAATGGAGCTTTGAAGTTAGGCTTGTCCACAGCATCCTCGTCTGCCCATGAGGATGATGAAGTAGGAAGTCTTTGAGAGGGTGAGCTGGGCGGGATCCAGAGCATGGATGGAGAGTTTGGACATGGTGGGCACAGGGGACCTGCATCTCCGTGGCCAGGCGTCATTAAGTGAGCAGACATGGTAAAGGAGAATGTTCCTTTTCTTCTGAGCTATGAGCACAGGGGAGAGGCACGAAAAGAGTTTGCTAAGCGGCTGAGACAGACGGTGAAGTTCCTCATTCCCAGCATGCACTGGGAAAGTCTTTATCTCCCTGGGGGCTGGACGGAAGCTTGGTGGGAACATGGAGCTGGAAGGAGGCCAGTGGGACACAGGAACAAGAGGCCTTCTCAAGCTGTCACCTCCACCCCTCTTGCTTTGAGATGGTCTTGGAACATGAAAATGAAGAGCTTTATGGCTTCAGACCTTTCTATCTAACTTCAGAGTGGAATTACCTGAGCCAAGGCCACCTCTCTTGTAGACAGCTGTGGGACAGACCTGCCCATCTTTTCCTTGGAGGCACCACCTATTCTGCTCAAAGACCAGTTTCTTTCCGACCTTTAAATCTGCATTTCAGATTTACTAGATATGACAAAAACAGTCATAGTTCAGTGGTCATGACTTTTATATTCAGATGACCTAGCAGATCTTCACGCCAATGTATTGATCCCCATTGGTTGTAATAAGGGGAGCTGTATAGATCGCTTTCCTTTGCGTGTTCTGTACTGAGGACTGAGCTGTCTCTAAATCCAGGAGTCACCTTCATTCAGTGTCTCCTCCTAGATCTCCTCTTCCTTTTCAGCCCCAGCCTCCTCAGCAGCCACAGCTCTCCCCTCCCTCGGGACTTACTACAGCTCTAGCCTTGTATGTAGAAGCTTGCTCTTCCCTGGGCTCCCTTGTCTGCTGCCACGCCCATCCATGCTGTAGTGACCTCCAAGTCCCTCTCATCTTCTGCACTAGTTAGCTTTTTGTCAACCGGACAGAAGCTAGGGGTCATTTCTGAAAAAAACACCTCCATCTGATTGGCCTGCAGGTAGGCTTGCTGGGCTTTTCCCTCACGGTTGATGTGGGAGGGCCAAGCCCACAGTGAGCGATACCATTCAAGAGAAAGGCAGCCACGGCCAGATGTGCTGTCACGTGTTGGTAATCTTGCACTGGGAGGAAGGGTGGGGGCAGAGACAGGAGGACCTCTGTGAGTTCTAGATCAGCCTGGTCTACATAGAGAGTTCCAGGATAGCCAGCCTACAGAGAAACCTTGTCTTAAAAACAAAACAAAACAAAACAAAACAAAAAAAAACACAGCCATGAGGGGGGGGTGCAAGGGGAAGAAGGGACCATTAACCAGCCTTCCTGCCTTCCTACCTGCTTTATGATTCAGTTCCTGCCTCTAGGTTTCTGCCTTGAGTTCTTGCCTTGATTTCTCAGTGATGGAGTGCTATCTGAGAGTTATAAGATGACCTAAGCCCTTTCCTCCACAAGTTGCTTTTGGTTGGTGTTTCATCTCGGCAACAGAAAAGCTTGTTCCTCTCTGCGGAATGTGTCGCATCCGAGCCATAGCAGTATCCTAGCCCCTGCACTGATTCCAGTCTTATAATACTAATTGCAGTGAGCTTTGTTGTTAATAGCAATTTCGGATCTACTGCTAAATTGAGCATAAAGTGCAGAGAGTTTCCATCTGTCCCTGGCCCCTCTGCATACTGTCAATGCCCCCTGCCAGAGTGGCGCGTTTGCTGCGCTCGATGAACCCACACTGGCACCATTATCACTGAAGACCTGTGGTTCACGTTCTTGCTTGGTGTTGGGCATTTTGTGGCATTTGACAAATATATAATAGCATGTGCCCACCATGACAGCATCACATGACACATTTTCAAACTCCTCTGCCCGGTCAGCACTTCATTCCCTTTTATTTCTCGAAACTACCAATCTTTGTATTGTCTCTATAGTTTGCCTTTCCAACAACACCATGTAGTTGGAACTGTAAGAAATAACCTCTCCATGTAGCCCTCTCCAGCCTAGTAATGTGGTTTTCCATGTCTCTTTATGTTTGATAGCATATTCCTTTTACTACTTGAATAATATTCCACTGTGTTGGTATACCATAGTTTATCATCTGTGTGCTTACTGAAGGACACACATCTGAATTGACAGGACCATCAATTTATATCAGATATCCTCCTTCAGAAATCAGCATGACGATGTCTGTGCAACCCTAGTACCAAGCAGAGTACCTGGTACATAGCTGATTTTCAGTAGGGGCTTGTATGAACCTGGAGTGATGGTTTAGTCATTAAGAGTACACTCTGCTCTTGCAGAAGACCCACGTCCGGTTCCCAACATCCATGAATTATTTCAATAGCAACCCAGGCCTTGTCATCATTCCTGCTGTGGCACTTTACATACCAGACATCTGAGTCGTTCTCCCAAAATGTCCCTCACCTCCTCATTAAAAACTTGAATCACCTCTTGATTACAGTGGACCATCTTATGGAGACATTTCAAAGATGCTCCTGGGCCAGCCCCACAGGGCAGCACCTGTGGAGCTCTGAGAGGAGTTCCTAAAATCGAGATGCCCAATAAGCCCCTGCACTATACCCATTCCTGCCATAGAACCTGGAGATGAGATTGTGACAATATGAGAGTTGTCACCAAGTGTCTGATGACCAGGTGTATGTCCTATGAAGCAGGTCCTTCTGTCTTACCCCAGGTGACAGAAGCTGACCAAGGGGAGGCGGCCTCAGAGGGGTTTGATTTCAATGGTAGTCATCCCTAACAGGTGGGGCGTTGGCCACAGGAGAGGCATGAACACCCTTGTGTGAAGGAATCCGGTGAGAAGTGGAGATGGTTTTGAGTCCTGGCTGAAGGTGACTCACTTCCATCCCCAGAGTCCAGCGAGCTTCTTCAGGAGTCATGGAGGTGGTCAGAGGATCTCATGAGAACCTCCCAAGGCATCGGCTCTGTGAGATGAAGAGGACTGCTCAGGGACAGCTCCAAAGTCATCCCATCAGCTGCTAAGTCTGATGTTCAACTCCCAACATCCTATCCACCTCACTGACAGCACACCTCTCCAGTCACAGCTATTGGATGGCCCACTGTTGGCTCTGGTCCATGGAGGCTGTAACTCCATCTCTAGAGGCTTCCCCATTGAGCTCCCCTCCTGCCTCAAATCTTCACACACACACACACACACACACACACACACACACACACACACACACACACACACATATCCTTGAAAAGCCCTATTTCACAGAAGATATAACAGGAGACCAGGACTTGACCTTCTCTGGTCAGCACCAACCCCGTGGGTAGAAGCCCCACTGGGTTTCCCCTGACTCCCTCTAGAAGAAGCTATCCTCTGTAGGCAGGTCTTGTGGACACCTGAGGAAGCTGGGGGTCCCTGTTGACTCCTGGAAAGAATAATGGCAGAAATACAGACCAGGAGGTAATAACTGGGACAACAAGGGCAAGGAGCATGACCAGACCCAGATTAGCCCAGTGGAGCTTGAAGTCACCAGTCCAAGCCAGAAGCGTGAGCAAGCGCTATGTCCATCCAGGACAACAGGTATCAGATCACTGAGCCTGGCCTGAGTGACCAAGGACCCAGACATTGACCATCCTACAGACACATATAGAGTTCATGGTTGACCTCAACACACATAGACAAATGTACACGTGTACACATGCTCCCATAAACACCAAATATGAGCTTGGATCCCTGGGATGGGGTTGGAAGACACAGTTCAGTGACCATTTCAGGTAAAGCCCGGGCCTCTGAAGTCCCTTAGTCTGGGTTTCAGGTGTGTCGTGCGCCCAGGGAGCAGGCCGTGCGGCAGGTTACTGTTCACTCATGAGTGACCAACGGGCTGGGAATCCGAAGCCCTTACTGCCCATCCCCACTCTCATTTTAATGAAATGACGCCACCCTCCCCACTCCCAAATCTTCCTAAGGTAAGAGTGAAATTGATTTTCCCTTTTAACTCGAAAGCAAGATAAACACATGGCACCCTTAGGGGCGGAGGGGAAGCACTTAAAATAGCTCATCTCTGGGAGCAGGCTGCTGCATGCAGAGTTTGGCACAGACAAGGGCTGAATGTAAATGGTGGAGAGGCAGCTGGGCCCCTCTTGCCCCAGAGGAATAGGTGAGAGTACACCTCCATTCTCTACCCTCTGCATCAAGCAAGCCAGAGCATCAGGGTTGACCCTGTTCGCCAAGGCTGGCCTGGGAATCATTCTCCTAAGCTATCCGCATGCATCAGCCACAGCCCTGCATGGTCAGGGACTTATTTTCCCACCAGGTGCCCTGGCAGCTCTCACATGTCTCTCCTTATTGAGCCCCTAGGTGTTCCAGCAACCTCCCCTGCTGATGGAGGCACCCCTTCCATCTCCTTAGCAACCTGTGCCTGACCAGACTCCCCAAAGATCAGAACAAGTTCATCTTCTCCCCTTCTTACTCCTGTACCTTCTGCCATTCCTGAGAAAGCCCTGTCCCCACACCAAGTGGTACTGTCTACCCAGCATCTTGCTAGCTGGGGTTGAAGAACGCTGCAAGTTTCCAGAAAGGATGTACCACTGCACAGTTTTATGTGAGATCACAGACTTGATGCCAGAGACCTGGGTTTGAGTTACTGTTTGCTCATTACTACCTGTGC
Source organism: Mus minutoides (assembly GCA_902729485.2). NCBI lineage: Eukaryota > Metazoa > Chordata > Mammalia > Rodentia > Muridae > Mus > Mus minutoides. Next base: position 5,481 of record LR751154.1, read on the forward strand.
CGAGTCACCCACTTTGCTTGATATAGTCCCAGAGTTAAAGATAGAGGGGGGGGGCAGAATAGCCATGAGTGGAGCATTGGGGTCTCAAGATGGCACAGCTATGAGGAAATGTGCATACTTCTCATGGATGACATCTCCAAATATGTGATGAGGGCAGAGGTGGATGGTTAAGGTCACAACAGTGCCCCAGTGAGTTTGTAAGTCAGCTAGTCACTTTGAAAACACTGCCTGAGCCCCTCTGCTTGTGGGCCAGAGAAAGGGTCACACACTTAGTCTCTAGATTCCTCCTGCACCAAAGGAGACTAGAGACTGGCAGGGAGGTAGATCTGCCAGCAAGGCAAGGCATCCTCCTTGTGAATGGATTGTTGCCTGGGACGACTGAAGTGGCCCCTCTGGTAGATGGAGTCTATCCTGCAGTACTTGGACTTTGAGCTTAATTAGCGGATATGGGTCCCGCACATCAACGCTGAAGGAAGGTTCTAGCCCCTGCCTGCTTCCACCATCTTGTACTGAGCCTCTACCCAGCCCAGGAGAGGAGCAAGACTTGAGTTCTAGAATAAAGACAGATCAAGTAACTGGACGTCCAGCTGAAGCCAATATCCCGGGCTTGTCCAAGATCAGAGAAACCACAGCCAAGGCCGACCCTTGACTGTACATCAGTGGGTGCTGGTGTGTAAGTCACTGACCTCTGGGGGCTGCTTGTTGGGCAGATGAAACCTGACTGATAACTAGGTATGGAGGACCAGAATAAAGAGGGAGAACAGGAGAGAGCTCTCAGAAACAGCATCAGGAGAAGGAGAAGGAGAAGGGACTCAGCCTACGGGTGGAGGTCAAACCCATGAATCTAAGACATAAGGACACAGAAGGGCACTGACCATGCATCCTCAGATCAGTGGCAGCCAACAGCTGGGGTGCCACACCTGAGCACTGCCCGTGACATTACAATCAGTGAGCGCCAGAGTTCTAAAGGGGACCCTTTGTTGTGTACAGCAGGGCCATTGAGCCATAGAGACAAGTCAAGACCAGAAGTNGGGGAGGGGGAGGGAGGGTTCCCAGAGTCAGAAAGAGAAGCTGGAAGAGTAAAGGACCATTTGTCTGCAGGGCTTGGGGCAGGTGAAGGACCAAGGTCCCATCAAGGTGAGAGAGAGAGAGAGAGAGAGAGAGAGAGAGAGAGAGAGAGAGAGAGAGAGAGAGACCATGCCTTGAAACCAGGAGAGCCAGGGTTATAGGAAGGGCAATGCCTTTCTCTGGGGTGAGTCAGGAGCTCAGCCTTTTTCCACAGCCACCTGCCAGGATGCTCCCTGGAGCCCAAGGTTGTCAGAGGTTACCGTGAGCAGGTCTGTCTCTAATGGAATGAGTCCTAGAACGTTGTCCCTGGAAGCCAGGGCGGTTGTGGCCCAGGCCCCCAAAACTGCTGTCTGAGCATCACCAAATGCCCACCACTTGAGAGTCGAGCAGAGCTAACGCCTCTCTGGCATTTCCAACTTCTATTTGTGCACTCGATCGGATATAGCACTGCCGTTTAACACGCCGCCGCTGATCTATATTTATTGACATGGAAAGATGTCCACAACATATTGTCGAGAAGAAAAACCATTTTCTACAACAGCATGTGGAGTCTGCTCGTGCTCATTTAAGACGGCGTGCATATGTGTTTACGACCAGACAGAGGTGCCTGCAGAATCCTCCCCAGAGTGGCACGACCGGCTGATTCTGAAGGAGTTGAGGGGTAGGATTTATTATTTTCTTCTTGGTTCATTTCCGTGACTGATTCTTATAATAATGGACAAAAGAAAATTACAAAACATTTTTTTTAATCCATTATGCTATTTAGGCAATTTTATAATGTAGGACATGGGCTGGAAGAATTGGCTGTGTTCTCTGCCTCCCTCGTCCCTCCCCTCCCCTTTATCTGGGTCCCCTGTAAATGGTGCTTTAGAGTTGCAGTTCTGTGGCCCAAGTTAATGATACCATGAAGAGGCACCCGGAGGTCCCCATTCACCCCCAGTGCTTGGTGAACGCTGGAGTTGGTGTAAACCTCACCTCAAGCCCCGCACAAATGATTAGATGAGGCTGGCAGCTGCCTTGCTCACCTTCCTCCTCAGGGTGGGAGGAAGGTGCTATCAGGCCCCCCTGCACAACACTGAGTCCTGGTAACTTCAGTTCACACATGTTTTAACTCAGATGTTTACCAGCCAGTCTCCCCAAGAGTGTCCAGCCACACCTTATGGGCCTACCACATCTAGCCTGTGTCTATGTAGCTGTTGAGCTAAGAATAAGATGTTTGCCAGGCGTTGGTGGTACACGCCTTTAATCCCAGTGCTTGGAAGGCAGAGGCAGGCAGGTCTCTGAGTTTGAGGCCAGCCTGGTCTACAGAGTGAGTTCCAGGACAGTCAGGGCTACACAGGGAAACCCTGACTCTACTCCCTGCCAAAAAAAAAGAATAGTATGGTAGTTGGTTGTGTGTGTATGTGTGTGTGTTTCATGCTTATATCAGAGGTTCTGTTGTTTTCACATACTCCATGGTACATTTGTGGTGGTCAGAGGACGACTTTCAAGAGTCATTTCTTTCCTTCCATCGGGCTTGGTGGCAAGTGCCAAGGAACCATGTCATGGTCCAAGAACAGCAATTTAAGAGGAGAAATTTAGCTCTCAGTTCTAGAGGTTTCGCTGGTCAGCTGTCCCCCTGCTTTGGACCTGGAGTGAGTCAGAACATCACAGCGGGAGTGTGTGGAAGGGGGAGCTGATACCTCAGGCTGCCACCCAGAAAACAGCAACAAGGTGTGTCCTTCCAGGGAGCACCCTCACTTCCTCCCAGCAGGGCCCACCTCTGACTCCCCACCATCTCCCAGTAACACTGTCAAATTATAAACCCATTAAAGGACTGGTCCATTCATGTAGATGGTACTGGCTTTAAGTTGGGGACCAAGACTTCAACTCAGGAAAGTTTTTGGGGGAGACTTCATAACCAACTCAGAACAAATGCATATTTTTACGGGAATGAGACAAAGAACACGACGTGATAATGACCACGTGTAGCTGTTCTGTAGCTCTCCATTGGCACGAGGATCAGCAGTGCAGATACTCCTGTCAAGTGTTCCTGGGAAGGGAGGCAGGGGTGTGGATAAGACTACTGGGACAACCCTTTCCCAGGGGGTGGGCAGGAGTTGCAAGGCAGAAGGGAAGAGCTTGTCCCCAGGACACTGTTACCTTTCAGAGGAACACACGGGCCTCTAGGACAGGGTCATAGCATTTGTGAGCACAGAGCAGAGAGTGCAGACATGACGGCCCTTGGTCCTAGCTTTGCCTGCTGAGCAAGGGCCCAAGGGCTGGCTGTGTCTGAGAGTCTCTGGGTTCCCCTTAGAACTTAAGTCACTTGCCTGAGTCAAGAAGGGGACCACAGCTGGCACCAGCTTGCTCTTCAGCCCGGTCGACGAGAGCCCTGAGCCTTGTGCACAGTGACTATAGGGCAGACCACACCAGAAGGGTCAGGTACCCTGGGTACCTCCTACACTGTCTCCTTCCAACTTTGTCCTCCCCATAATTCCCAAGGTAGTGATTCCTCCTTGCATGAGTTTGCAGGAGTGACCCAGTCTACAAATGGCAAGTTCTGGCTACCAATCTAGTTCTAAAGTCCGTGCCCTTCCGGTTCCATGATGTTGCTTTGTGTAGCATGTGGTAGCTCTCTCCTGTCTCTCTCTGGGGCACCCTCTTCCACACATGGAGGTACGTCAGCAAGGGAGCTGCATGCTCAGCTTCTACCAGCTCTGCCCCAGAGAATCTGAACCAGTCAAGTGTGGCAGGATCCGGTCTGTCGAGACAGACTAATGAAGCAATCTAAAAACAATTGTTTGGAACACACAGGCATCTGGGTAATAATAGACTACAAGACAACTGACCAGTGAATTTTCTCAGGGCCACTAACAGCAAAATCTACCTCGGCACATGCAGACACCATGTGACTCACTGGGGCTGAAGGTGTTTCTGTGAGGGATTAAGACAGACTCACCGCACAGGCTCAGGCTCAGTATGTATGCCTCTGTAGTGCCCCCCCTTGTGGTGTGTGTGTGTGTGTGTGTGTGTGTTTGCATGCGTGTGAACACAATGCTACTACACACATTTACAGAAGAAACACAGACACATATATAACTTAGCATTCTCATTTCTCATTGACACGCATGGTACACGTATGAAAGGACACCTATGCACTTGCACACTCAGGCGTATCCACAGAGACACATACATGCAGATTGTGGCAAAACATGGTCCCAGTTCTCCACCTCATGCTTCTACATCGAGGGAGTAGAATCTATTTCTCTGTCCTTGACTTTTCCAGCAGTATGTTTTGTTTTATCCAATACAATAGGGTCAGTATGAAGGTGACCATCCCAAGGCTAGGTCTTAAGAAGCTTCTTAACCACAGGAGTGTACCTGTTCAGGCCACTGGTCTTGGCAGGCAGATGAGAAGTGCATGGAAGAGAGCTGCTCCCAGAGGCCAGCCAGCACAGGAGTGTGTGGGCAGAGACAGATGGGTCATCTTCTAAGCAGCAGAGGTCAGCCAGTTAGCACCCAGACCTATGTGCCCTGAGACACATATATGAGCATGCATCCAACGGCCCCTAGGTGTGCATACATGAACACCTGCATCAGGGGACATTGTCTTGCACATGCACATTCTCAGGACAGTGCTAGCGTCCACAGCTGGGTAAGGTCTACCAGGAGACGCAAACCCTATCTGACTCTCACCTAACTCCCATAGCCTCTCTTATACAGTGCAGAGGCTGCAAATGAGAGGCATTTGCCCCGATGTGATTGCATAGCTTCAGAGTATTGGGGATTTTTCCCAAAGCCTCCTTTGAGCGGCTCTCCCGAGGACCCAGAGTTCATCCCCGTCACAGCTTCCTCAAGAGGGAGGAACCGGCTGTCACCTGTGACATACAGCAAGAACAAAGGGAACTGCAGAAATGGCGGGGGTGGGGCAGGGTGGGGGTGTTCTACCTGCGGGGGCATCTGCAGGGCACGAGCAAGGTCCCATCATGCTACACCCTGGGCAGTTCCCCCAAGCGAGGAGGTGTCCAAGTTCCCAGTGAGGCTGGTCTCAAGAAACCGCAACCATGTGAGCTGCCCCTGAGCTGGCCTGGGTGTTCACATGACAAAGCCTTGTCTGCTTCTCCTTGGGGTAGGATGACTCTAGTTTTGGGCAGATGTCACAGCTTCTTGAACTGAGTGTGACATAGAAGCCTCTAAGAGCTGTAGATTAACCAGATATGTAGGGGTAGAAGAAGAATACTCAGACTTCTAAACTGAAGGGCATAGATTTTTATGCCATGGCCACCATTCATGGCAGACATAGATCTCAATATCTATATTAACAGAATAGAGATGGATGCCACGCTTTCTTGGTAGGTCTTGGGAAGGATGGAGTGGTATGACCGGCATGAAAGGCTGTCCCTTAGAGCTTGGCAGGCAGGCGGGCAGCCAGCAATAAATGGCAATCACTGTTATGACCACTCCAATTAGTTCCTGGGAGCTAGAGCCTGACCTTGGCTTTGCTCTGTGTTGTACATATGAGGCTCCAGGGTTCAGCACAGTGTGTGTTCCATAAAAGTGTTGAATGAATGGACTAATGAGTGAGGCTATAGTCCCAGGAGGAGAGTAAGAATGAAAAGCCTCCAGGGTAGGTAGTGATGTGGTTCAGGGTTGAATTACAAGACAGCAGAGTCTAATAGTCACAGGTCACTATTCGGTGTGTGGCAACGGTCCCCTCAAGAGCATAACTCCTGCAACAGTCCAAACACATCTGCCTCTGATAGTGACCGACTCTGTTGTGGGGTCAGTTTGTTCTTGAAGGAAAGAATTCAGTCCAAAGACAGTTTGAGCAAAGGTTTATTTAGCAAAGCCAACACTCTAGAGAGAGGAGCAGACTGATTCAGGCTGGAGAGACTCAGAGGGCTACACGTTGCGGACCATGAATAAGTTTTAAGAGTATTTGTTTTTTTATTGAAACATTTACAGGACAAGGTCACACTTCCCCGCCCCCAAACCATGGTAGACGCCCTTTTGGGGAGTTCCTCCTAAAATCCTCTAGAAAAGCTCACAAAGCAGGGGAAAGGTAGCCAAACCCACAGTGCAGGTCATATTGTGTGGTAGTGACGTCAGGTCTTTGGAGGGTGCAGAACCTTTGTCTCTGCACAAGTGTGAGTTCGTTTCTGATCTGGTGAGAGCAGCCTCACTACAACTTCAAGAAGTTCAGCCACAAAGCAGCTATTGGACCAACAGCAGGTACAGCTACCAAGATGTGGCTGCGGTTTTCCTCCGTTATCTTATATCTAATCCTTTGCCATCGTTGTACAAACTCATTACTTCCCATTCCAGACTCAGGGAAACTGAGGTTAGCAGTGGCCAACCTGCTCCTTGGAGTCTGACTCCTGGTCACTCTCTACCTTTTCTAGAGCTTTCCTCTGTGTGAACACATTTGGGACCATCTATTCTTCATCTTGATGACAGCGCTGAGAAGAGTGGCCGCGTCAAGACCACCTTGGGGATGGGGGGAAAACGGATGCTTACTGAGCTCAAGCCCAAGGCACAGGAACGCCCTGCAGCAGGGGAGTGATATAATAGGGATTGTAACTTATCCTGTGCTACTTCAGCTCACTGAGAAGATAACGCTCCTGAAGTGAGGTTGGCCCTTCCGTCCATTCAGACTTAGCCATGTTTGTCTCAAACTGTCTTCTAACGGTTCCTTTCCCCATTGAGTAGCGGACTCTACGGCAAGGTGGGGAGAGATCTCGAAATAGCCCAAGAGTAAAAAACAGTGTGTCCCTGAGAACAGATAGAAGGTAAAACCATTTCCAACAGAGGTTACTAGCATCTACCCTGTGATGCCAAATTGCCTATGGTGTAAGGGGAAATCTGAACATCATCCCTGAAGTTAACTCATCCATGGAGATAGCCCTTATAACCAAGACCTCTAGGGGCTGCCTCTTCTTGCCCAGTGGAATCCTGCTGGGCATTTGTAACCCTCAGTTTGATGGTCTTACCTTACCGTTATTATCTGTTCTTTCACTCGGAAGCCTCAGCTGGCGTATCCTCTGCTCTGCCTTTCACTATAAGGAACTGCACAGACTCCCGACTGACTCAGTAGCGGTTTCTCTGGCGGTTCCTGCTACATGTCTTCAGCACCAGATTTGATGATGTTTGACTATCTGCTTCTATCACTCACCTGCTATTCGTTCTTTGACGTTGGCTTACTATATACTCAATAAAGTCACTCACTAAAAACTGAAAGTATGGCCATCGTGGATCATTCTCGGAGCTGTACAGAACAACCTGAAGACTGATACCAAGACTGACAGATGACGACATCCAGTGCCCAAGCCTCAGGCATGGCAAGAAACCATCCATGTGCACGTAAGCTTGAAATACCTGGGTGGAGAAGAAACATACTTCCCTCCAATCAGCAAGCCTGTACTAAGCACCCACTGTGTGCTAGTCTCTTATGTAAATAACCAGGCTTATAAAGATGAGGTCACAGCCCTATTCTGTTAAGTAGATCCTACCACTCAGTCCTGGCAGATCAGAAAACCAAGAGCTCAAAGCCTGAAGCACAGTGGTATACATCCCTCCAAGACCTGTTCCCTGTGACCCGCCTCTCCCAGCAATGCCACCTGCTACAAAGGTTCCACAGTGTTACCCCAAAACACCATCAGTAGTAGGCTAAGTGTTCAAACATGTGATCCTGCAGGGGACCTTTTGGACCTAAAGCAGAACAGGAAGGGAAGGGAAGTTTATTCTGCTCATGTTTTCAGGGGCTCTGTCCACTGTGACAAGGAAGGTGAGACAGACCAGCTCACGCCATGATAGGCTGGAAGAGGGTAGAGCAGCAACGAGAACGGGCCCAGGCAAGATGCATCCAACGCCCCCAGTGACCCACTTTCTCCAGCTAGGACCGTCTTTTACAGTTACAGTACCCCGCCCCCCCCCAACACAGATTTTCCACTCCATTAGTGGGTTAAGTCTTCCTTAGGTCAGAACCCTCATGACTGATAGAAATACCTTCCAAAACAGGCCCCAAGCTGTACTTCCAGAATCTTCTGAGCATTTCTCCATCTGGTCGATCTGGCAATCAATCTATACAGGCTGAGAACTGACATGCAGGACAGAAAGAGTAACTGACTCCCAGACCCAGGGCTTCCCTGACCATCCGAAGTCAAGAGATTGTTATAAATCTACAAAAGACACAGGGGGACAGCTGGAGCGGGGGATCCGGAAGATGGATTCAGCCAACCCCTGCTGCCACTGAGGTTGGAGGACTGATAGCTTTGGCATCCTTGTGGGTGGAGAGTGACTCATGCCTTCACCTGGGGAAGACTGAGCAGGGAGAACATGGAAGCCTGGTGGCCAAGTTTGAGGACATGGGAGAGGGGTCCATGACAGTTCGGATAGTGGGTGCTGTCTTTATCCTTCTTCTCTCAGAGTTTTGCTGCAAAGGGAAGTAGAGAAATCAACCAGACCTGGTTAAGTGAGGGGCATTTTTAAGTTGAGCTATGTAATTAACTGTGTTTGTGGTGGAATGAGCCGCCCAGATATGGCAGAGAGGGAGAGAGAAGGACATTTGCATTGTGAGCACAGAGGTCTGGGTGCGGGGTGGGGCTAAGGAAGCTCATTTCTGAGAGCCTTGATATTTCAGGGAAATAAAGGCCAGGGCCATCCACTGACCTGAGAGCCCCCAGGGAGGGCTGTGGGTCGTTCATCCTTGGGTCCAGGCAGAGCCGCGGACTGAAACTTGTTGCGCCTTTCCTACTTATGTGGGGCAATGAGTTACCTTCTCTGAGGCATCGGGAGCATCCCCCACAGCAGCCCCCCACTGCACTTTCCTGGAAGGACTTTTCCAGAATCAAATTCCGAAAGTCCAGAGATTTGGCCAGTTGGAGCAGGCGGGAGGCAGCAGGTGCAGGATCCAGCAGGAATCTCCTGCAGGGATCTTTCTGGAGGCAACGCCTGCAGCCAGCCCTGCTCACAGCCAGTGACAAATCCTGTGCCCAGGGCCACTTTGTTGTTCTGCTAGACTATATGATTACACGTGTCAGTCCCCTCGGAGCAGGAGAGCCCGTCTTCTGGTGCCTCTGGTGCCTGTGCTATGTATGGGAAAGAAGAAACAGCTGCTAGCTCAAGCCCTTGCTTCCTCCCAGACCCTGGCTTCCGACAGCCAGTGGCAGTGAGACAGGTCAACAGGGAGGCACATTCCAGCCTCAGCAACTGCAGTCTATTTAGGAAGCTGGCTATGCCAGTTGCTTGCCCCTCACCCCAACCCCCCATGCACTCGTGCATGGATTCCTAAAAATAAAAAATAAATAAATAACCGGCCGCAAGTCAGCTTTGATATTACCTGCATTTTACAATGACATCTGTCTATGTGGCTCAGAGAAGTGAGGTAAGTGGTTCAAAGTCACCCAGCTGGGAAGGGGTGAAGCTAGAACTGGAAGCCACTACAATCTGTTGTCAAACCTGCATCTTAGACCTTGGCAGAGCCTTCTTTCTATGAAGCCAATGCCCTTATTTAGAAACTGCTTAGAACCTCAGAGGGCCCAGGGAAGACGTCCTCAGTTTTCTCCCTGGGAGGTCCTTGCAGAAGAGAATCGGCACCACATCCCCTACCCTACTCCTTTTCCCTAGTCAGTGTGGCCAAGCTCAGACTGCCTGGGTTTGAAGCTTATCTTGGCTGCTTAGTGCCATCATTAGCTTTGACTGTCCTCCTATTTCCTGGGACATCGCCTCTCTCCCAAGGTGGATGTAAAAGCCCTGGTCATGCTCAGGTGTACCCTTACCCTCTCCTCACTCTCCAACAAAGGCAGGACCAAGGCCAACCATCTCCTCCTTTGTCCCGGACCCAAGACTGTAACAGATGCGGTTCCCCAGGCAGATCACTATTCTTGGTTCACCTCTGCCTCCAAATCTCTGTAACACAAATACCAAGAAGCTAACGGGTTTCACCTTGAAGAAAAGCTTGCCAGGAGCTGGGAGTGGAGTGCAAAGCCTTCCCACCCCGCCCCCCGCCCCCGCTCGTGTAGCAGCGTGCACCTGTTCTCTTTGGAAGCCACCAAGCTCTGCTGATGAAGTTGGAGTAAATGCAAATTGGGAAGTGGGTGGAGACTGGCTGCCAGGAAGCCCCAACAGGAGAGGATTGAGGCCTAGGGTGAGAAGCCAGGGCTGCTGGGAGAGGGGTGGTGCCAGGCCAGAAGCCAAGCCTGAGGCCAGGGCTAGAGAAGACAGAGGCAGCAAGGAGCCAGCCTAAAATCCCAATTGGAAGACGTGGAGGCCATTCTTAGCTACAAAGAGAACCGAAGCCAGCCTGGGCTAATTAAGTCCCTGTTTCAAAGGGAAAAGAAAGTTCCGTAGCAGGAAGAACCAGAGAGAATGTGGAAGCCTCACAAGTTAGAAGCAGGGTGGAGGCTGGCTAGCCAGAGGGGGCCACCAGCTCCTGCAGAGACCAAAGGATACAATGTTTTTGGAGCAAAGTTCACTTGGCAGGCCAAGTTTATGATGCTACCTAGACATTGGGAGACAAATAGGTCATTTGGCTCTGTACCCAGAAAGCCATTTGCCAGGGCTTATTGCAAACTTTGTGTCAGGGAGGTCGGGGCTCTAGGAGGCTCTATGGCTATTGTACGGCAGGCTTGGGCTCTCACATAGATAATCCGGACTGACAGCCATGGTGCACAGGACTCTGAGACATCCCAACAGGCCTCTAGAACCAAGCTTCCTGTAGAATACTCCCAGTACCACATCATGGCTCCCCTATGCTCCTGCCCCCCAAAGACAGCTCAGAATACTGGGTANGGGGGAAGAGACCAGACTCTCATAGGCATCCTTGAGTGGACTGTCTTACAGAACACAAAAAGAGCAGCTTCTTCTATCCAAGACCAGAAAATCATGAGGTCCCCTGAATATAGGAATCTTGGCTCTCATCCTAGGAGATGGGAAAGAAGAAAGGCAGAGATAGCTCTAGCAGGCTTGGGACCAAGAAGATGGCCCAAGTACATTCACCAATCCTCCACACTCTGTGGCAGACAAGGCTTTACTGTAGTTTCATACAATATATACTTTGAGGAAGGTCTTGTGACCCCCAGTAGGTGCTACTGCCAGCGGTAGGACATTGTAGAGGTCCTGTCTGAACTTGACCCTGGAGGTCAAGCGCAAATTCTTACTCAGTCGTAAAATTGTTGTCACCGTTGAACATTGGCTTAGGAGCCTATTAGGTCACGGGGTGCGTTTGAGATCAGGCTTCCTACCTTTCCTTCCCCTGGCTCTGATTGCAGGTAGCCAGGGCCGGAGGCAGGAGGCAATCCATGTCTGTGCACCTTGTCTCCACTCACCCTGGACCCTGCACAGTGCTCTGGTACTCTGGTACTCTCCTTTCCTGCCTCCCGGGGCCACTCTATTCAATGACTTGGAACTACGTGTAATCAATGAGAGGGATGCTGATAACCAGGTTTCTGTTTTAATAGCTATGCTGCCAACCAGGGGCTAATAGAAATAACTGCAATTGTTCTAGAATATTCAGAGCAAGTAACCTGACAAGAACCTCACTGGGGTGAGCAAGGGCAACAGGAGAGAGAGAGAGAGAGAGAGAGAGAGAGAGAGAGAGAGAGAGAGAGAGAGAGAGAGATATCATCATTGGATAGGGACATCACTGAGGCCTGAGCCGGCCCTGGGAGCCTCCCCGTGTCAGTCTCACTCACAAGACAGCAGGTCCTATGGCAACGTAGTCAGGGTGTGATTGGCTGGCTTTACATAATGAGGAGCCTCATCCAGACTATAACGGCCTGGGAAACACCCAGCAGCATACGGCGGCTCGAGAAGATGGACCCTGACATGATGTCCAGGTAGATACTCAGAGACTGGCCTTAGGGTGCAAAGGTTAGCCATGAGCCCTGCCTCCAATTGGCTTCTCCAGTTGGAATATTTTGGAATCCGGTCTTCTCTCTCCTATTAGAGGGGATTTTGAGATGCAGTGGCGGGCACGCTGTAGCAACCCCCAGCCTCTGTCTGTGGCAGACATCACTAATTGATCCCAGCAATCTTGCACGTGTAAGCTACAACTCAGAGCTCCAGCCAGCCACCCCTGACTGAACATTAAAATTTTGTTACCAGTTTTATTTTTAAAATGTCCCTATGGGTGGAGGAGAAGGCACCATGGATAGGAGCGCTTGCTACGCAAGCCTGAGGACCTGAGTTGGATTCCAGACAATGACCATCCATGTAGACAGCCTCGTGTGGCTGTGTGTGCCCATGACCCTGGCATCGGAGGGAGCAGGCAAGGATCCTAAAAGCTTGCTGGGCAGCCAGCTGAGCCAAAATGGTGAGCTTCCGGCTCAGTGAGTGACCCTGTCTCAAGGCAATAAGGGCGAGAGTGACAGAGGAAGACACCCTATGTCATGCTCTGGCCTCCGTTGCTCTCTCTCTTAATAAGCCTTGAAGTGGGCACATGCACTTATACACAAATGTGCATGCAACACACCACACACACTTATGCTACATATAAAATAAAATTAACTATTAAATAAAGGCATCTTTATAAGGATTGAGGATATAGCTCAATGCTAGTGCTTGCCTAGAATAGACAACTCCATGGGTTTTGTTCCCAGAATGAGAAGGAAGAAGAGAGGGTACAGAGGAGAAGAGGAACCTCATTTTCAAAGGAGGCTGGACCCAGTGGGGTTCTTGCCTCTGGTGACAAGCCCTGTGGGAGCATTTGCTGTCTGTCCATGTCTGTGCTGGTAAGGGCCCTAAAGAGGACTCTCATGGTTCCAAACAACATGCTGGAGGCCAGAAGGTCAGATACACATGCTCTCCATGAGACCCCACTGAGTGCTGGCTGGCTGATTGTCAGTGGCAATGGGTGCCTGCTCGCCTGAGTCTGCAGTCTCCCACGTGCGTTTTGGGAGCATCTGCCTTTCCCTCAGTATTAGGGTTCCTCTCCTCCAGACCACATAGCTCTAATCAAAGTATTTGCTTCATGGCACTTCAGACTGGCTTGGGCATATACTCTTCACAAACCGGAGCTCTGGACCCTTGAAGGTCAAACTGTGGGCACAATGAGTGGGAAGAACCAGTGAGCGGTCCTGAGCACTTATTCTGGGAGAAGTATTTCTGGGGCACAGTGTTGACATAAAGGTGAAAAGGGGGAGAAAGATAAAGGCAGAGAAGGGATGAAGGGAAAGGAGGGGAGAGAGAAGGGGAGGGGTAAGGGGAGGGGGATGGAGAGAG
>LR751154.1:18787-211418 GCA_902729485.2 Mus minutoides
GGGGAAGGGAGAAGGAAAGGGGAGGGGCAAAGGATAGGGAGAGGGGGAAGGAGGGAGAGAGGAAGAGAGGGAAGGCATCCCTTCAATTGATGTGAGTTTTCTGTTAAAGTCTCATTGGTTACAAATTTTAAGCTTATTTCTGTCCCTTATAAACAAGGACCCAGATAGATACCAGTATACATCAAAGATCCCCTCTCCCCAAGAAGAAGACACACCTATGGATGGGTTCTGGATGCCAGCATAGGAAGGTCCCTGGGGGAAACAGCACAGACCAGATCATCCACCAAGAGATTCCGGAAGTTGTGAGTCAGGTAGGGAGTAGGGCTAACATGTCAGGGAGCTACATGAGGAGCCACACACTTGTCAAAGGGCAACTCATGAAAGTTAGTTCTTTCCTTCTACCACATGGGCCTGAGGATCAAACCCACACCATCAAGCTTGGCAGCAGACACCCAGAACCCTTATACCCGGGCCCCTGCAGGACACTCTGAAGACACTCACACTCTCCTGCTCTGTGCTGGATGCCTCCAAAGCTGATGAAACCAAAGCTCTGGCCAGGGGTGGAAAGAATATTCTCAGAAGGAAAACAATGAAGTCACAGCAGACGTCTCCCCAAGGAAGAGGGCAGAGAGCAGTCGGGTGTTCCCCAGGCTCGCTAAGAGTCACACTCGCTGCCCTTCCGCTGAGTCTTTTGGAATGAGAGAGGCTACAAAGCTAAGAGCTTCGTTATCATGACACCTGCAGGGAGAGTTTTGCATGTAACACGATTTCATGGCTACCTAGCCAGGACTCTCCAAAGCCAAAAGCCAGGCCTGAGCTGAGCGCTGTGCATCCTGAAGTCACAGGCACTGTATGCTCATAGGACAGTTCAGTTTGGGGTTGGAATATTTCTTTTCAGTGTCCTGATCCTTCCAGCAGTTCTACGAGCAACTCGATTCTATAATAAATTATACCCTACTTAAGACAACTGGAATGGGTTTGCTCTGTGATGGACAGCTCCAAGTTTGGCCTTGGCTTTTCTCCCCCTCTCTCTGACAGTGTGGTGCTGTGGCTAGCAGTATTAAGGCTGGTTAGAAAGGCATCGAGTTAAATCCAGGCTGCATCATATCTTGCCTCTGAGTCCCAGGGACCGGGGCTGAAGGGGGCATCTCCAATCGCGTCTGGGATTGGGGTCTGGCCTCAGGTGACCCTCTGAAGCTTTAGCGAGTTCCTATATGCAAAGTGCACGACACCAGACAGAGCCAGTGCTGCCTGAAGACAGTGATTACAATGCTCGCCGCTCCAATGCTGGCTTCTCACCGGCTGTGAAAAGTCAATCTGGGAGCAGACAAAAGAGCATTCAAGGCATAAGAAAGGGGACCTTGGCAGTCTTGAAGGTGAACCACACAAGATGAAATAAAACAGGAGTTAATGCAAGGTCTCAATCTTCAGTAAGGAGAATCTGAACAAAGATGGGGAGGCCGAGAGACAGGGCTTGATTGTAATGTATATGAGACAGATGCGTGGGCTTTAGAGAGTTGATCAGTGTAGCACTGGTGTATGCGTCAATGAGGGGCGAATACAGTCTGCGGCTGTATTAATAGAGACGAGGTGCAAGAAGAGAGGGAGGAGTAAGGATGGTTCTAATTTGTGTTGGTCAATTCCCATCACCCACTTTCAGCCCAATTCTAGGAAGCCTTAGCATGATGGGGTATAGGCATAGCAGCTTGGCTCACAGGAGCAAACAAGATGGGACCATCAAGATGACAGCTAATAGTCATGGCTCTCTTTTTACACACAGAAGCTGCTCCAAACCTATTCTTCATTCTGTGGCAAGTAGAAATGGGACACACTATGGACCAGATTCAAGGACAAGCTGTGGAGGGAAACGAGTGTCCCTATAGTGGCTATGATGAGGTTGCACTCTAAGGCATCCACACCAGCACCAGCCTCTCCCATACTGTGGCAGACATCACTACTTGATTACAGAGTTTATCCACCCAGGCCAAAATGCTCTCTTCAATAGACATAGGAACCCCATAAGCCAGTCTAGCTCCAGCTGGACAAGATAAGGACAGAAAAGAAGCCATGAGTGAATAATAGTCAACCCATTCTCCCAAAAAAGAGTCAAACTTTTTTCTAAATGAGCTGAGAGACCCCAGTGTGACCAACAAGGCCTTCCAGAACCAGACACAGCCCAGCCACCTGCCTTTACCCAAAAGGTGCAGTACCTGTGTACTGGAATGGATCCAGTCTCCATGATAGAAAAAAAGCTAGTTGTTCACCAGATCTCACAGCAATTTGTTCTTGAATAAAAGACTACATTTCCCAGGCTCCCTTGCGGTCAGATTGGGATCATATGGCTGGGTTTAGGCCAATGGGTAGTGAGCAGAATGGAAAACTATCCTTCCTAGGCCAGCTGTTAAAACCACTGGCTAGAGTGAATATCCCTGGGCTTTCCTCTCCTTTCTCAGTGACTTAGGAGACATGAGTTAGGAATGGTGAAATCCCCAGATAGGAAGAGCCTGGATCTCTGAGTCACCAGCTGTGGGGAGAGCAACCTGCCCCCTCCCCAGCCTGCAGCAGACGCTAGCCTTTGAAGCTGAGGGTGCTGAGGAAACATGCTATATAATTGGAGGCTAACCTGATCTGCACAGTGAGTTTCAGGACAGCTAGAGCTACATAGCTAGACCCTGTCTCAGAAAAAAAAATTAAGCTTTGTGATGTCAAGGGAGACAGATGTCTGGGCACAGCAGACTCTCACCCAGCCTTGGAATCACAGACCTATCGGAGGCCCAGGAACTGCAGCCTCAGCAAGCTGTCTAGTGACTCCTATTCTCTCTAAGGCAGCGTGACTCAGTGCGTGACCTCCATCCTTGGAGCCGATGTATCACTTAGAGTGAGAAATAGTCCTGCCAGGCAGAGTCAAGCTGGATCAGCTCGCCACATATCTCCAGCAGATGCATAGATGCAAAATGCAAATGTTAAGAGTCTAAATTCCCATCCAAAGGTCCTTGGGGGTCTGGAACCTTCCTCAGAGAGTTAAATGGTGGACCATCTTAGAGTCTCTTCATAGCCGGATGGTAGTGACTCATGTCTTTAATCCCAGCACTCGGAAGGCAGAGGCAGGTGGACCTCTGAGTTTGAGGCTAGCCTGGTCTATGAGTGAGTTCCAGGACAGCCAGGGCTACACAGAGGAACCCTGTCTGGTGGGGTGGGGAGGTCTCTTCATGAGCTTTAGAGGGCACTTACCTCCGCAGATGTTAGGGGAAGCTTCTAGAAAATGTCTCATTCCTGGTTCTAAGTCTCTTTCCCTCCCAGACACCTTCCTAGACAGGTACCAAGTTAATGAATGGATCAGGTGGTGTTCTAGTAGCCACCATTGGAGTGTCTAGAGTGTTCTTTAGTACCCAGCTTCCTCTTATCCTCTATCTCTAGTGTGGGGCTGGTGGTACACGCTGTGCTGGTTGACTCTCCCGTGTTCCACCTCTTCCTAGAATCCTGACCACCTCGGAGTCAGGGCACAGCTCAGGCACTTACTGAGTGTGTAAAGTCAGTATTGACCATGTTAACCTCTCTAACGTTCAGTTTCTCCACTACTGGTTCTGACAGGTGAGGAAGAAAGGGAGTCAGGTGCAGGCTGGGCCTCCAGGCAGAGTCCAGGCTGCTCATGGTAACCTCGAGACTCTCCTGTTTATCCTCAGGGACCCTATGTGTCTCAGGGTCTCAGTGGAGAGAGTGTGAGAATGGTGTGGCTCAGGGCAGGAACACAAAGACTGGGGTTGTTTCTGCTTGACTCCCAAGAGGCCTGAGTTATCCCAGGTCCATGCCTTTTCCTTGACCCCCACTGCCCTAGGTCTAGCCTGGTCTGGTCTGATGTCATTGTGTTCTCTCAAGACATCTGGAAACTGGATGATGCTATAAAGAGCAAGGCCATGCTTCCTGCACCTTGTGTCCTGCGAACATGAACCTTCCAGAAACCATGACCTTGAGCCCCTGGAGCTACAGTGGGAATGTTCACTACAGTGTGACATCAACCCTGGATTCACAGCAGGGATCACACCACCCTGTTCAACTGCACAGCCCTGGAAATAAGTCTCCTGCAGTTACACAGAGGAAACAACCGTGCAAATCAAATAGGGGGAGAGTTGTAAAATATATGCCTGTTTTATTCACACACACACACACACACACACACACACACACACACACTTCACAGACTTTATGGCTTTTAAAGAAAGCAGGTCGGTGACAAATCCAATTTTGGGACATGGTCCTGGGGGCTGGAGTGTGACTTGGGCTGACAGGGAGCACCTACTAGGGTTTCCATGCCCGGGGAATGTTCTAGTTCTCAGACCAGAGTGAGAATATTGGTGTTCATTTTATTATCTTCATAAATACATGCCTTATATATTATGCATGCTCTTTTATAAGAATCAGATGAAATGAAAAGGGAAGCCAGCACCTTCTTCTGTCCTACAAGCAGCTCTACATCTCAGACACAACCCCAGTGCCATCCCCACTGTCACAGGGACCACAGCTAAGGACTCACAAGGACCCATACAGCAGTGTTTGCTTTGCACACTCAGCCTACCTTACCACAGTCACCCCCTGGGTCGATAATAGGAGACAAAGGACTATTTCCTATCTACATTTTGAGAATGGGGAAATTGAGCCAGTGAGGTTGTTTTGCCCAAAGACATGGAGGAGCCAGGGTCCAGATCTAGCGTATCTGGCTTCTAAAGTCGTGTCCCTAACCACTGGGAAGCACATCCCCTCAGACCACAGTTATCCTGCTTTCTCTTCCTGGCTCTCAGTAGGTGATGACTTCCATTTTTCAGATCAGGAACCAAGGTCGAACCACAGCCACAGAGCCACTTTGTGCAACTTGACTTCAGATCCCCAGAAGCAGATTCAACAATCCCTATCCCCTTCGCTACCAATCAGTGACAGATCCCAGCAAGCCAGATCCCAGCCAGCCAACTGCCAGGATCCATGTTTGGCTTACTGTCTGGAAGTGGCCATTGGCATGCTTAGCAGCCCTGGGGCATGAGAGTTCAGCCAACCTTCCTCTCACCTTCCTCTCTGGCTGGTCGTCAGTGGGCAGGGCTCCTGCCACACATCACTCCATTTGGGCAACAAACCAACATTATCCTTGAACAGGCCTCTGATGTCCAGTGCCTCAGTCTCCCCAAAACAAGCTCTGCAGAAGGCTTCATGAGCAAGGTTAAACTGCACATGACAGCAGCTACAATTTGTGTTCTCTGCTCCCCTCAGACATGAAGGGTCTGCAGTCCCTCCAGGGCCTCACTTCTGGAGAATGGAGACTTAGGGGCCCTGCCAGCCTCCCCCTACCCCCCTGAGTCCATTCCATTTCAAGCATCTGTGACGGCACCACATTGCAATAGATATTAATTGCTACATTAAATTCTATGATATTGCTTAAGAGAATGTTCATTTAATTTCCCTGCAACTGTGGTCAACCTGATCTTTAATCGAAACTGACAGGCACAATTTAAATCAGGTAGCAAGCTCCCCCCCTCTTTAAAAGAGCTAAGAATGGCATGAATATTAAACGGGTCGGGACAGTTAGCAACACTAATACAGCTTAAGTCGGAACAAGCCTGGCTGCAGCTTTTAATTATTCATGCTCCCCTGGTAAGTCGGGCCCTGACAGCAGTGTCACACAGAGTTCAGGAAACTTCCTCGATGTGACATGAAAGATGAGGGGGTGGGCTGGGGAGGCAACGTGACCCAGGGTCCAGAGTTAGGTCCTGTCTGTCTAGGAGTAATTTGGCTTGGAGAACATGCTCTGGGCTTGTCCCTGCCATCAGATGTTGGCATCACTTAATACTGGATGCTAAGTAGCTGGAGGATGAAGACAGAAGGGCTGGGGGTGGGAGGGGGTGTGTATGGGCGTACACCCACCTCAGAGAGCTGGAAGCACAAGACGATAGAATAGGCAGACTTATCTGGAAGCAACATATGGAGACAGAACCAGAATCCCATAGCAGACACTGAGAGATAGGGCAGGGACAGATAGTCAGCCCAGTATTGGAGCCTGTCTGTGGGCCATGAAGACTAGGATAGAGGGTGGGTACTGGGGAGTAGTGCAGCCTAAACTGTCGTGTGTGTGTGTGTGTGTGTGTGTGTGTGTGTGTGTGTGTGTATGTGTGTGTGTTTCTGTGTGTGTCTGTGTGTGTCTCTGTGTGTGTCTCTGTGTGTGTCTCTGTGTGTGTGTGTCTGTGTGTGTGTGTGTGTGTGTGTGTGTGTGTGTGTGTGTGTAGATTTCACTTTATAATCCAGGCTGCCTCTAAAACTTATGGCCCTCTCTCCCTGCCTCAGCATCCCAAGTTCTGAGATTACAGATGTGCATCACCAGAGAAAGAAGCTACCAGATGTGCCCAGACTAGCACCTGGAGATGGGGGGTGGGAGGAGGTGCTTACCTCGAAGGCACCAGGTTCTGCAGCTATATGAGCTTCTACAATGTGTCATGGGCCTAATATGTGTCAGGTCCCTAAATCCCAGGGTTACCAAAAAAAAAATCAAAAGCACTTGCAGGCTGGATAACCACTAAGGGTGCTGATGGAAAGGGTCATGAGGACTAAGGTTGAGCTTGGGAGAAACCAAAGGGGACAGATCAAGTTTAAAGCTTGCGGAAGAGGAGGCAGGGCCTCATTCAGAGAGGAATGCAGAGGGGGAAGAGGCAGGAAGAAAGCTTAGGAGACAGCCAAGAGGGAACTTGCACAATGCCAGCAGGGATAGAGTATGGAGCCAAAGACAGAAGGACAAATTGCCTTTCCTCTAGTGTAGCCCTCACAGCCGGAGTTAGCCTGTAGCCTCCTGGCCTGCTCTGACTGGAGGGGAAGGGGAAAGCTCACCCACCTTCCTTCCCGTTCCTTCTTCCCTATGTCTAGTAGGTGAGTTCTTATCCTTTCTACCTTCTTGCTCCCTCCTGAGATCTCCCAACTTCAGAGGGGTTTTCTTGTACATTCTTCCCTGAGAGCACTGCCCATCTCTGATAGCTGCCGTCCAGCATACCCCGAAGGCCAAGCGTCAGTCACTCAGACACTCCTCGGTCCTGTAGTCCAATTCTCTGCTGTGGTATATATATATAAAAAAAAAAGATCCAAGGAGAAGTCACCCCCTCCCCCCCCCTCCTCCCAGGCTCCCATGCTTGGTGTTTCAGATTCTCCATCCTCCAATGTGGTGTGAAGACCTTGAAGTATGTAATGAGATTCAGCTGAGTTAACCTAAGCTATAGAAAGAAGACCACCCTCCTGGCCCAAATAGAAGGGCACCCTGTTGGGTGCTTTGTATAGCATGGTAAAGGGGCCCTTGGATTAAAGCATGTACCCAAGTCTAGCCTTCCCAAAGCTAATCCAGGCAGGTTTCCTGTCTGGTTCAGCTGGATAGAATCTGTCTCCATCCCTCCTCCTGATTACCCAGGCAAGGCTCCTTAGGGTGGGCCTTGTGGCTGGAGTTTGCCTCCGGTCTCCTGGCCTGCTCTGACTGGAGGGGAAGGTAAACGGAGAGGAGGGCACAGCAGCCTTTTCGTGTTTGCCCTCATCCGTGCGTGACATTTACACACCTAGAAGCAGAGTCAGGCATGGAGGCCTGCAAGCCAACCAAGCAGGAGAGCATATGTCCCCAGTCAGCTAGGGCAGCGGACTGGACTGAGAGGGTTTGGCCCTTGATGTCTCCATCTCCCTGGGACACCAATGTTCCTGTCCCCTCCCAGGACCAACAAATATTTCAGGTGTGGGGTGAAGGGCCTTCCTGAGCCCTTGTCTCCAGAGGCCAGGTTCTAGCAAAGGAGGGTGAAAACACAGCTAGGCTAACAGCAAGGATTTCGACATGGTGACAACAGGGTGGCTAGACAAGATGTATGTGACTGTGGTACAGGGCACAGGCTCACCCCGCTGCTGTGTCTTCAGGCAAGGGGCAACTGCAGAGGTGAACACAGAGGTGTGACAGCGCCGGTTAAGGACCAAGGACAAACGAGCTTAGACACAAAATCAAACTGATGTGAACTGCTGGTCTCCAGTAAGTGACTTAACCTTCTCTGAGCCTCAGTCGGGATAATCGGGAAGCACACAGTAAGGCCCCTTCAAGCTAGGGCCTCTTTCCTCTTTTTTATAAAAAGACTGATGGCCAAGAACAATATGAAGTATACCATCTCCCAGCCCCTGCTTCTCGGAGGTCAGCGATGCAGGGACCGCGCCTCATGGCAAATAGACAGCTCTGTAATAGAAAAGAACACCGCATGCTGCGCAAGGCTTCTAGAATGTGAATGATGTAAGACAGTAGATAGGACCTCTGTGTGGGTGGGCCCACACCAGGCTGCCTGGTTCAATCAGCACATTTGTCCCACTGAGCGCCAGGCACTGTGATAGGTCCTCGAAATGCTACTGAGAAGCAGGCAGCAAGGTCCTTGACTCTACCAGAACTCCAGAGACAACAGTTCATGAGACAACAGTTGCTTTAGGTCATATGGAGATAACACCTTGCTGTATTGCCAGCAACGAGGAAGATGTTCACAATTAGTCACAAGTGGAAAAACTGAGGCAGAGAGTTCAAAGTCAAATCATTTGGTCAAGGTCACAAGACTAAGCAATACTTTTTATTCTCTCGACACATCTACAACAAGCACTCCCTCTGGGCTGGTACATGTGTGTGTGTGTGTGTGTGTGTGTGTGTGTGTGTGTGTGTGTGTGTGTGTGTGTGTGTTGTGGGTCTTCATCCCCTCAGGGGAAAGAAAAAGAAAGCCTTAAAGCCAAGGAGGGGTGTTATAAAAGAGAAGAACGAGGAATGTGTTTTAATATGCTTGGCATTTAGTAGGTGCAGAGTAAATGTTTGCTAACTACAAGAAGAAAGCCACGTGGTGTCACTTTCTCAGCTGACCCCCTTCAGAATGATAGCTAGTCACGCAAGGAGCATGAATGGCAGTAAGTGCAAAGGCCCTGTGGTAGAAGGGTTCAGCGTGATGGAGGGGCTGTGGGCCGAGATACAGCAGACAAGATGTAGAGCAGCAAGAGGCAGGTGTCAGGGACCTGTCCCCAGAGGCCACTAAAGTGAAGGGGCTGGACTTTATCCCACAGGCAGAAGAAAACCAGAGAGGATTGGCAGGTTAAAGATGGCAGGCAGTTCCTTAGCACTCCTCCTGTGCTAGGTGGAATCTATTTCCCTTCCCTCTAATCTGACCCTCCATCTATTGGGACCAATAGGATCCACAGAAGTGATAATGTGGATTTCTCCACCCAAGCACTCAAAATTCAACATCCACCATTTTGACTCCAGCCCCCTCAGGATGCTTAGTGCTGGCTGGGAGGAGCCCCCACCCAGGGGGGAAGTGAGACCTCCTCAGCTCCAGCTGTGCTTCCAGCTGCAGGCAAGTGGCACGCCTACTTATTGTCACCCAGTGGTCACTGCATGGAACGGAAGAACCACCCAGCCACTCAAGACCCTTAGGAGAGAAGGGGATGACCCATTTCAGGGTGATCCATTCCACATCCTCAGGCCGCTGGCACAGGATAGATCCAGGGTGAGGGCAGCCTCAGGCTCAGGCTTTGGACTAGAACTTGGCAGCTCTAAGGCACATGTAGGCACGGTGGTAGAGAACACTCACTGTCTCTCCCCCAAGCTGCTGGTACCAGTGTATCACTCTCCTGTTCTCCGGACTACTAGCTATTCTCCTGCCCTCGCCTGACCTCACCCTGGTGACCCTGCTCACTGAAGCTATACAGCCAGGGGTCCATGCAGCTTCCTGCCCTGTTGTCCTCGTTGCCCCCTGGGGCACCACTGGTCCAAGCCCCAGAGTCCATGCCAGCCTGGGGGCCTCTCTCACCCCTACTTCTAGGGAGCAGATACCCCTCTGCACTCGGATGTGACTCACTGACCTTTACGAGTTAGAGACTTGATGGACCTGGTGTTTTATTAACCTAATAAAAAGGCAGCCGCGTGCAGGGGCTTAACATTTCTAGAGAGGAAGGCTCTGCCCCCCGGGCATTGGGAGGAAGAAATACTGTCTGGGGCTGAGCTCCCCCAGCTCCAGTCTCAGGGACTTCTCACAGGGAGGCAAAGAGCAATTCATTGTATTCTCCATCAAACAGCGCCAGCGAGCCCCAGAGCTTAATTTAATTTTGTAATCAGTGCAGGCGCAGGCAGAGGAAGACTGCTCACTGGTTTTTTTCACGTTGCTTTTTAATAGGATATCTGACAGCACACATAATACAGTGGCTTTATGCAATAAAGAACGCACATGTACACACACACACACACACACACACACACACACACACACACAAATGTATAACCATGCAACTGCCCAAGAGTAAGAAAAAATCCCGCATGCTCACTTTGCGGCTTTGGTGCGTCTCTTGGTTTTCTTGTGCCTCTTAAGTTAATGAGAACATTGTTTTTATATTTTCTCATTTTTGATGAAAATAATAATCAGCTAATATTTATTGCGTGCTTCATACAAGTGCTGGGGAGCGTGCCAAACCATTTTGTGGATGTTTCTATCAAGCCTACTGCGAGCACCCCATTTCTCGAGGAGAGATCTGAGGCACAGAGCAGATGAGGATCTTGCTTGATGATGCGCAGCTTGGAAGTGACGGAGTCGAGCCTCAGCAGGGCCTTGGGTTTGAAGCAACAAATTTGGACCCTAGGCATTTTAGCAGGGGCGGGTTGAAAGGGTGTCAAGTGGCAAGGGAACCCTGCTTGTGACTGAGCCTCTGAAGCCATGGTACACAGACAGGCCCATGAGGAAGTCACTTCTGCTGTCTCCACTAACAAGTGTCAGCTCTATGTGCATGACAGCCAGGACTTACTTACTTTCTACACAGCTGCCCTGGTCTTGCCACTCCTGCCCAGGAACCCCAGCTGAGCTTGTCAATATTCTAGGGCAGCAACCACCTTCCGTGGGAAGCTTGACTTCACTGTCTTCTGTCTAGAGTCCAGACAGGGTGTGATCTGGAGGATCGGGCTGTAAAACATGGCTAGAGGAGACTGGCAAGCATTGCTCCTCCCCTAGGGTCATGATACCACACTGAAAGCTGTCCAGAAGGAAATGGCTCAGAAAGTCTCTGCAGTCACAGTAAGGCGATGCTGTTTCCCTAGGGAGGATGGCTAGCAGCCAGACCTGAGCTCCAGCAGAGCCAGAGGGACCCATGCTGAGAAAGAGCACTGCATTTAGAGTGGGATCTTCAAGAGACAGGGATGCTTCCTGTGCCCTGGACAGCTCTCTGCCCAACCTTACCTGCTCTTAGGGGTTGGGGTGAGTTGGCTCAGAGTCAACAACACAGACTCCGGGAGCAGATGAGGGATGCTGCAGCAAGCTCATCTGAGCACTGCTGGAAGCTCCTTTAGTACCCTCCACCCATGCCCCATTGGTCCCAAGAAAGCATCTCTCACAGGGCAGTGGTGGTGCACGCCTTTAATCCCAGCACTCGGGAGGCAGAGGCAAGAGGTTTCTGAGTTCGAGGCTAGCCTGGTCTATAGAGTGAGTTCCAGGACAGCCAGGGCTATACAGAGAAACCCTGTCTAGAAAAACTGGAAAAAAAAAGAAAGAAAAGAAGAGGAGAGGGGAAGGGAGGGGAGGAGAGAGGAGAGGAGAGGAGAGGAGAGGAGAGGAGAGGAGAGGAGAGGAGAGGAGAGGAGAGGAGAGAAGAGAAGAGAAGAGAAGAGAAGAGAAGAGAAGAGAAGAGAAGAGAAGAGAAGAGAAGAGAAGAGAAGAGAAAGCATCCCTTCTGAACAGTAGTTCCTGATTGGCTGGCATTGTTTGCACTAGCAATTCTTGGTTCCTTAGGCAGTCCTCAATTAGGTCCTCCTGCAGAAAATGCTTTTGCAGCCACATGCTCACTGTGTTTACGTAAAGGAGGCCCTGCTATTCCTGCTACAGGGGAGAGAGGTCAGCTGCTAATGTGTTCGACTTACAGACATGAAGATCAGAGTTAGAGTCTCAGAACCCACAGAAAAAGGCTTGGTGTGGTAGTGTATGCTCCATATTCCCAGTGATGGGGAAGCAGAACCAGACAGATCCCTGCAGCTCTTTAAACAGCCAGCCCCAAGCAAGTGAAAACCCTGTCTCAAGACAACAAGGTAGGGGCCAGCAACAAGGCTCAGTGGATAAGTGTTTGCTGTGAAAAACCTCACAACCTGAGTTCAAGTCTCTGGGAGCCCACATAAAAGTGGAGAGAGAATCAACTCCCAAGGCTGCGCCCTGACTTTCACTTTCACACACGCACTGTAGTGTGCCCATGCTCACACACTGTGCACTTACACAATAGTATTAAAGTTTGAAACAAAGAGGAATTGTGCTCAAGGTTGACTCTCTCTCTCTCTCTCTCTCTCTCTCTCTCACACACACACACACACACACACCACACGTGAATGCACTGGAGAGCACACCCATGAGATACTGTCTCAGCTTCCAGCACAGAGTAAGCCACTCAGTAGGGCGTGCTGGGACTGTGGGGACACAGGGATCAGAACATAGAACTGACAGGTCTCCACAGGCACCTGCTAGAACTGACCAGGGCAGAGAGAGTGAAAGAGTCCCTGCCCTAAGTGTGCACCACTCTGCTAGGGATTTAAGCCGTTCTCAGAAAGATAGAGAAGTCCTCCTCCAAGATAACAAAGGTACCATCCTGTGACTCAATAGAATGCCCAGGCTGAAAAGGACACATCTGGAGCCTCCATGCAGACAGAGGGGGTCACAGGGCAAGATGTGTTGTGATGCTGAAGGAGTTCCAGGCTACTGTATCAAGGTAGTGACTTACAAGTTCATACTAGGGGGCTGGTGAGATGGCTCAGCAGGTAAGAGCACCCGACTGCTCTTCCGAAGGTGATAAGTTCAAATCCCAGCAACCACATGGTGGCTCACAACCATCCGTAATGAGATCTGGCTCCCTCTTCTGGAGTGTCTGAAGACAGCTACAGTGTACTAACAAATAATTAAAAAACAAAAAAAACAAAAAAAAAACCAAGTTCATACTAGAGGCACATCCCAGAATCTTCCTTCCCTACTGATAGCTCACTTCCTCATGTCAGTGTTGGCACAGTCCCCAGAGAGGAGAATTTTCAGAGTTTATCGTCTGACAGGTGAAGACCAGAGAGGGAAAGAACATCCCCAAGGTTACACAGTAAAAATATCAAGCCTGGACATCTGCCCCTGGCAGTCTGTCCTTGGTATCCATTTGCCTACCCAGTATACTGTGTTCCTTCTCCCACTGAGGAGGCCTTGGGGCAGGTGGTCCCACCAGAACTGACAAAAAGTTCATGTGGCTCTGTATCAGATACCCCAGAGGTTAAGGAAAAGACAATACCCAAGCAGGGTGCTGCTGGGAATGGGGGTCCTTCTGATCAGAAAGATGGAGAAGGGGAGATCCCTGAACCAGGTGGCACTAGATCACCACTGCAGTCTTGAGGAAGGTGATTGTTGCTGTATGAAGGGTGCTGACTGGGTGATGACCATGGTAGTTCACAGAGCAGGGGTGGAGATGAGAGCTATATAGGACTGGAGGGGCATCAAAGACATCCAAGGATGCAAAGATAGTCAGACATAGGAAATCCTGCCCAGCCTTCTCCCTGACCCAGCCACCTCTCCTGCCATAGACCAGCTGTGTGGATTTGGGCAACTGGCTGAGGCTCTCTGGCCATCTGCGGAATGGGAGGATGAGCTGGACTGAGGCCAGGTAGGCTCAGAGCAAGCCTAGCAGACTGTGTGGCACAGACCATCAACAAAACCTGAGGCTGCCTGACGCCAGATCATTCCCTCCTCCACATGGCTACTATCAGCTCTGGGTTACAGCTCTCCTTGGGGGATCTTTCCCAGTGCTGACAGAACATATAATCTCAAAATCAGAAATAGAAAAGTAAACCCAAGTGCTCTCAACCTGTACCTTGGCATTTTTGTTCAGTCTCTGTTTGTCTCTCAGGTGCTGCCTCTCCTTGTTCCCCAGCTGTGCCCTAATGGCTGAGCCCAGACCTTCCTGGTAAGAGACCCAGGCACCCCAGTAAAGTGTCCACAGATCTCCGGTGCATGCCTTTACTGACCGGGATCCCTGCTCCTACCCCGTGCATCCTCCAGGCTGGGTGTGGCTGACAGAGAGTAGCACAAGGGTAGGAGCACTTTAAAGCTGCTTCTGACACAGACAGACTAGTGGGCAGAGGGGAAGACAGGCATGGCGTTTGGGAAGAGCTTCTGCCTATGGAGTGGCTGGAGATGTCTCTAAAGGCAGCCACGCCTCAAGTGCCAGCAGTGCCTCTACTTCTCTGGGACCAGTTGACTGACATTGGATCACAGCTGTGGCTACAGCAGCATTGTGATGCCAGGCACCCTAAAATGGTCTGCATAACACACATTTATTGACAAATGCTGGTTGAGGGCCTACTATGTACAAGGTACCTTGCTGGCCTTCAGGACACGTGCGATCATAGCTGTCTTCAGCAGAGGGTCTGAGAAACAAGCTAGCGACACCAATATGGCTCTAGACATCAGTTGAGTGCGGAGGACAAGGGGTTGGATGTGACAAATCTTCCCAAAGGACCTCCCCTGGAGCCCTTGATGTGACGGCTCGCTTTAACGCTGAGATAGAAGGAATGTGAAGAGGTGGCCAGGGAAGGAAGAAGGGGAAAAGCAGACAGGCAGAGGGGACAGCACCCTGTGTGGGCCTGAGGGGAGGAGAAAAGTCTGAGACTGGGGAGCACGGGGGAGGCACTGGGTGTGAGAGGGCTCTGCTGAGTCCTGACCGACAGACAGCTCCTTCCCTTAGGTAGATCCCACCTCAAATAGAGAAAAGGCGTGTGTGTGTGTGTGTGTGTGTGTGTGTGTGTGTGTGTGTGTGTGTGTGTGTGTTGGGGGTGACAAGAGGATAAGGGAAGGATGGGAGGATTCAAGAATCCACATCTCTGCCTAATCCCCACTCTAAGCAACCCATTTAATCCATTTAGCAGTACCTGGTGTGTGGTGGTGACAGTTCTTGGGAAGCTAAGGCAGGGCATGTCACAAATTTTAAGCCATGCAATGGGTTGCAAATGGGCCTGGGCTGGTGAGACAATTATGTGATCCTTAATGCGTATACGGTGCTACTTCATACTTTTAACCTGGCTTCACTGCTTCCTGTCAGGGAGCCTCACCAGCATCCTGGGGTCGGGTCCACAAGCCTCTTTGCTTTCCCTCTACCTCTGATGGCCATTCTTCACTCCTGCTCTTTCCAGCCCAGCATTCTTCCTGTCTAACCACTGTTTTCCCTTTTCTCAGGCACGGCCTTGGGTCCCCCAAGCCTTCCCCTCCTCTCTGCTCCAGTTCCAATCCACTGGAGTTATGGAACAACTAGAGATTTCATGCCGCTCTGTGGTATGTGGTATACTGAGCAGGTTTATCCCCATAGGTGCCCATCCATTGAGTTCTTCCTTTGCCTTTCACGTGAGGTGACCTTAAATTTGTCACTGTCCACATAGGCTCAGCCCACTCAAGTCCCACCACTGATCAGGAAGCATAGAGTGAGCTATGCCCCACCTTGGGCTCCTGTGGGCAATACATAAACCTTTCCAGGTTGACCTGATTCTACCAGCAGACCACTGTTGCCCCTGGGACCTTCACCAGCCCTAAGTCAAGTTCTCCGTTGCCTCTTACCACCCATCACCTAGACCAGGACCTATAGTTCCCTCCCCAGGTGACCAAAGTCTGCCTTCCTCTTTGCCATTGGCCAGCCGGCTGGAACAAAGGTATCACCTGCCATTCCTAGCTCTCCATCTTCCTGTACTGTTGTGCCTTGGACATGAGTGGACCAGTGTCAAACTGGCAGCCGAGGCTGTCTTTCCTCAAGACTACCTCCTGCCTCTATTCCCAGCGTCTGCCTCTGGGATGCAGAGCCGTCATGAATAGGAGCATCATTACGATGCTGTGAGCTGGAACCAACCTCCAAGTCTATGCTGGCCTTAGTAGCCACGTGACCTCGAAGAGCACATTTTTCCTTACAAAGAGATGATGGCCGGGGCGTGGTGGCGCATGCCTTTAATCCCAGCACTTTGGAGGCAGAGGCAGGTGGATTTCTGAGTTCAAGGCCAGCCTGGTCTACAAAGTGAGTTCCAGGACAGCCAGGGCTATAAAGAGAAACCCTGTCTCGAAAAAACAAAAAAAAAAAAAAAAAAAAAAGAGAGAGAGATGATGGAAGAATTAGATGATCCTACATAGACCATCTTGTCACTGAGCCTCCTTTGTGGTACCCTCATGGCCACCGACATGTCTGTTGTGCTGGGCATCTTGCTCATGGTCAACCTCAGAATCTGTAAATAAAGAGGACAAGGAACGCAAGGCTGTCAGGGACAGAGTTTCTGACAGAAGTAACTGAAAGAGGAGAAGGTTATTTAGGCCCCAGGGTCAGAAGGGACAGGGTCAGAAGGAACAGGGTCAGAAGGCACAGGGTCAGAAGGAACAGGGTCAGAAGGGACAGGGTCAGAAGGAACAGGGTCAGAAGGCATGGAGGCAAGACTGAGCTCTGTTGGCAGTGGTAGGAACCTGAGGTAACACAGCACAGAGAGCCTGAGAAGTGGGGTAGCTTCTGACATGGAGGCCTAGTCTTTGACCCTGAAGGTCTAACCTTTGACCCTGAACTCCAGCCTCTGACCGTAAAGTCTACTTCTGTGGCCCATCATCTATCTGCTAAGCCCCATAGGCAGAAGGTTTTACAACCTCCCCAAACAGTCCACCATCTTGAAGAAGTGTCCAAGCACCCAAGTGTCCAGGGTACATCCCATAGCCAAACCATGACACAGATGGGCTGCTATCCCATCTTTTGTCTCTTTTGAGATCCGACGAACGGAACCCATGTCCTTGAGCATGCTGGGGAAGCACTCTTCTTCCACTGAGCTGGGGCCCCAGCCTAGCACAGTGGCTGAAACTCCAAGAATTCATGGAACACCTTTGCTCACGTGTGAAACCAGAAAAGCATGTCCACGTGTACATTCAGACGCAGTTCAGGGTGGCTGCCTGGGTGTGGTAGCCACCCTTACCACCTGGGCTCTTGCTGGGTTCAGCCGGGGACAGGCAGCCTTCTGTGCAGTGGCATAGTTGTGCATGCAATGGGATATCGTCTGCACATTCCCCTGAGTATGTGAGCATTGAGCTCATGGCTGCGCAGCTGGGAGCACATTAGACAATCATTAGACATCGTTTGAACCAAGGCTGTCTGTCAAGTTTCTGAGCTGGACCACCCGTGCCCTGCCGCTTCTCACTGATCCACCCCTACCTAGGTCTTGCATCAGAAGAAGAGAGGAAGCATGGGGCTGCCCCATACACCTCCCATGTCTGGGTGCAGATGTTGTAAGCAACAGGGAGTGGTGAGCCAGCCAGAGGCCGGGGGAGGAAAAGTCAGAGACAAAGAGAAGCTGCTGCCAAGTCCTCTCGTCTCCAACAGGGAGAGGGGCGTGCAGAGAAGCTGTGAATTTCACAAGTTGAGCTGGGGACAGGTGGCCTCCGGTGCTGCTGTTTCTGCAATGGAAGATGCTATGCGCGTGCGCACCTGCACGTTTGAGCGGTTGGGCTTATGAGTGTGCATCTGTGAGCATATTAGACAGTCACTCTGAGAGTCCCACCCCGGAACAAAGGGCATAAGCAAGGTTGAACTCAAAACAGGCCTTTTAGGACTCCACGCTCTGGTGGCGGAGGCAGAGAAGTGGAAGGAGGACGGCTGAGCAAGAGCAGCGGTGGCCATGCTGCAGAAGTACAAGTTGGCCGCCTTCCATACCTCCATGCCAAGTCTCCTGAAAGCCATCCCACCCTGTCCAGCAGAAACAATCACAGCACAGTCCCCACTACTGAAGCTGGCCTTTCCATGGGGCTCGAGGCCGTTCCCAGTCCCTGGTACTGATATTTTATTGATTATATAACAGCCTGCAGATGATACAGACGGGACATCAAAAAAGCATTTTCCCTCCCTTCTGCTGCTTCCTTCCAGATTGTCCCATGGAGCCCAGACCACCCTGTGTGGGCAGCTCGCATCTTCTCGGGCTGTGCGACACCCCAGCAAGTGTCTCTCTGCTCAAAACTCATGCCAGGCACAGCCCCCGCCCTCCTCTCTCTCCTCTCTCTCTCTTCTCCCTCCTCTCCCTCAATCCCTGCTCACTCAAGTGGAATCATGCCCTGGTAATTATCCTCCTACTCTGAGGGCCACAGGATTAGAAGAAAGAGACACACAGCTTGGTCACCCTTTTCATTCAATCATGGAGCTGCCCTGGCTCCTGTTGGCTTCTCAGTTTGCAGCCCAAGAGCAGATGCCCCAGGCATGGGAGGCCAGGATGGTGGCAGACAGGAAACTGCCACTAAGTTCTCAAGCCGCAAAAGCCAGGGTCAGCCCCAAGATGCTGCTGCGTCTGCAATCATCTGCAGATGGTTCCTTCACCTGGCCCCATACCGAGGATATGCCCTGCCTGGGACAATTGCGATGTCTCTCTCGTCTCTGGAGTCGGGGAGGGACATCCACAGCCCAGTGGCTCTCCCAGTAGAAAGGGAAGGAGAGGCCAGGTGGGTGGATGTGGGAGGTGTGTGAGTTGGAAGGCAGCCTGGGCTGCATAGAGAGACTCTGCCTCAAAAGCAATAAGAAGAAGTACAGCAAGCCGGGCTTTCCAAGAAGTACAATTACCAGCGCAGGATTCCACTTGAGTGAGCCGAGAGTGCGGGGGAGGGGGGCAGGAGCATGTAACACGTGCTCTGGTGAGCACCCACAAAAGACAGCTCTGAGAGAAAACAGCTGCCTGCATCAGAAAAGCAGGTACAGGCCAGGAGCCAGAGGAACAGTGGCAAGGCGGCAAGAGGTGGTACCTGTCCCAAGGTCTCTAGATGGAGACGGGCAGAAAGTGAGGAAAGGGCTCAGCACAGCGTTGAATACTGCCTCCAGCCTCCAGCAGTCCCCGTGGTCCTTTAGAAAAAAATAGCTCATGTCTCCTCTTTGGTAGACACTCATTTGCTTCATCCTATAAATGAGGAAACTGAGTTATGAAATTACCCGCCCCCTAAGTTCCTGGAGGTGCATGGCTTGTTCACCCACGTCTCTGTCCAGCTGCTGCATATAGGCTGGGAAAGGGTGCAGGATTCTGGCCTTGAGGGCAGCTAGAAGGAGTTGAAGCCAGACGCTGCGCCTAGGGCGGAGGTTCAGCCTATGCCCTGCAGACCTCTATTCCCCTTTCTTCTGGTGTGGGTGATGCTGGAATCCAGTCTGCACCCTCAGCCTGCACCCCAGATAGAACACTTCTATGATGTATGCCCCGTGGATGGGAGATTCAAGGCTGACAATAGAGTCACACAGAGACAGTGTCATTCAGGAGGCAGGGGTCACCTGGAGACAGCCGCCGCCTTTCTCTCTGCAGCACCCTAGGTTTTCATCCAGTCTGCCCTCCCCTACCTATGCTCCCGCCAGGTCATTTCACTCCCTGGGCACTGTGCCGACTCCCATGGTCTAAAGGTCATGCCCATTGTACAGATGGGTACACTAAAGTCTAGCTGTCATGTACCTGGTCTCCCTCTCTCACTGCACTCCGTCATCCAGTCATCCCAATTCCCCATTGTGTACATGCAGAATGTGAGTGAAGAGGTGTGACCCCTTCAGATCTCAAGGACACTTGGCTGAATGTGAAGATGAGACCAGGAATAAGTCCCATTCCTCTTTCTTACTTCAGGCCAGGGAGGACACATAGAGACCAGAGCTGCACAAGAAGTCAGGGTTCACAGTGAGGGCTGGGTTCATGCCTTAAGATTTAGCCCAGTAGCTGGGCTTCTCGTGGAAGGCCAGCCCTGGCTGTTCTGAGATGGATCTGGGTGGCACTCGGGACTCATCCCCTGACTAAGGCAAACCTACTCAAAACAGACTGCAATCCTCGAGGTACGGGAAGTCTCACTCCCCCAGGGCTGCTGTTCTGCAGGAAGCCAGCCCTGACTCGGAAGCCCGCTCTCAACGGCACGAGCGATAGCAGTACTCCTTCTAAAGTGTCTTAAAAATAAGATCATGTATGTATAACTACACATATATATTTAGAGAGGGACTATGACAGATGGATGGGTACTCGGCAGAGTATTTTTAATCCTGGAGTCAGGATTATGTAAGGATGGGGAGAGAAACTTGAAGGCAGGTGGTAAGTCATGTGGGCAGGCTGGGAAACAAGTCACACACCCCCCTCCAGCTCCACCAGCATCTGCAGGTGCCAAGATTGCTAGGACCACAGCAAGGAAGCAAGAGAGGAACCCTGCCCTCATCCCCACTCAGGATAGGGAGAAGAGCCTCCCATAGGTGGGCTGGCTTCCTGCGGGGTTGGCAGGCCTAACAGGGGGGAAGGGAGGGCCAGGCAGGGGCCAAGCATTGCCTAGTCACAAAATCTGAGTCCTGGAAACACTCATCAATTTCCAGGAAATTGGAAAAGGCCTTGGAGATATTTTCAAGTGAGTACTTGGCTCTGAGACACAGATTCTCTGGCGTCTTCCCCATCCTGTACTTTGTTGAAGGAGTCGGGGGAGGGGGGGGAGAATCCTGAATGAGCTGTCCAGAAGGCACATGCAGAAGGGCCACCTGGGGGGCCAGCAGCGGAGAGCTCTTCTCTGGGGTCACGAAGCCCTTGCTAAAGCCAACAGGCATGTGTGAAAGCAAGATGCTTTGGGGTGGTATGCCAGGAAATGTATCTTGCCTAGGAAGGAAGGGGAGCTAAAGACAGGTGAAGAGAGAGGCTGGGTGTGTCTGTCCCTGGAGTCCTAGAAGAATGCCATCTGTCTGGGAGGTTTGCAGAGACAGGCCTGAGGCAGGAAACGGGAGCCAATGGCAAAGCAAAGTCAGGGCCCTTTGGAATGCTTCCCCTTGGATGGTTTTGGATCAAGGGGCTCCAAGCTGCCATTAGTGGGCACCCACACGGCTTCCTGTGCAGAAGAACTCTCGTATCTGTCCTCTGCCCACCTCGTGTGGCCCTTTGCTGAGTTTTGATGGCTACACATCATGCCTTTCATGGGTGATCATAATCCACTCATCACCCACTGCTGCCTTCTTGTAGGCGTGAAGGCAGAATGTAGTTGGTTTTGCTACTTTGTGGGTTTTTCTTTCCACTTTTTATCCTCCTGGCTTCGTCCCCATTACTAGATAGGAAAGAAAGGATAGAGGGGAGAGAGATATCTCCAAATATAATTTCTTCCTTCTTGTTTCTTCTTTGAGTACAACCACTAACAAACTACAACCCCTCCCTCCCTCCCTCCCTCCCTCCCTCCCTCCTTCTCTCTCTTCCTCCCTCCATCCCTGAACAACCAACAACCAATCACCTACTCTGCCTCTTGGGGCCTCTAGCATTTATATACCCTCTGAAAAGTTCCCAGAATTCCAAATGTCACACAATCACAGAAACTATCTGCAGTTTGCAAGGACACGCCTTTGCCAAAGCATGAGGCAAATCACAGCTGCTGAGGACAATCCAAAAGAAGCCCTGTATCCCAACACCTGGGATTAAAATGAAAACGTATTCATACAATATTTCTGTGTTATTTAAAGAAACTGAAATTCTAGAATTCTCACCATAGCAGAGGCTTAAGTTCAGTGGCTAAACTGGCCTTTAAATCTGGCCTGTGTGACTCCAAACCTCAGACCTCAGTCTTTGATTTGATTGTATAGATGCTCAAATCCCACAGGCTAAGCCCTTCCCAGAACTTGGACACTTACAGGCTATTTGGCTAAAACCAAGAAAGCTGTCAGAAGAGACAGACTCTATCCAGAGGTAGCTTCATTTCTCTCCAGTTCAGCCACAAGCACGGCAAGAAAGTAGGCTCCACCCTTCCACCTAGCTAGGAGTGGGTCAGTAGCAGCTGCTGTCCCAGGTTGTTTCTTACTGCCCATAATCATTGGAATGGAACGGGAAAGCGTCCAAGCAACTCAAAGGTGGTTTCTCCTACCCAGGAGGCAATATTGTTCACTTCCAAGCATTGTAGTTCTCATTGAAAAGGCGTAAAGGAAGATTCAATATGACACAGAGCATTGAACAAGGTCTGGGGGTAGCCTGGCCTCTGTGATGACCTCCAGCCCCAGCTCATATTGCAGAAAGAGAAGAGAGATGGAGATTATGGGAGGCAGGGCTGGGACAGACAGAGTTCACAAGGAAAGGTGATAGATGTGACAGGGAGAAAGAGACAATAGACAGACAGGGAGCCAGGAAACAGACAGTAAGAGGCCATGAGAGACATAGAGGTGCAGAAACATGGACAGTTGAAAGAATAGCAGAGAAGAGACCCTAGGGACAGCCCACCCAGCTGAGCAGACATCGAGAACTTGGGAGTGAGGGGACAGCCTCTTAACATCTAAAGTTTCCTGTCTGATAGAGCAAAGGGCTGTAGAGGCGAGAAGTCTTCAGACGTGGCAATCTTGATAGCAGTGCAGCTGCCCAACAAGGCCAAGTAATTAAACAAACTTCTTATCACCAATGACCTGGGAGAAGCTGAAAGTATCCTAGAACCATCAGTAACCTCGGGAGGAAGGATGGGAGGTGGGGGAGAAAAAGAGAGAGCATCAAAGAAAGGACATGACACAAGAGAAGCCAGGACACAACAAGGCCACCAGAGAGGTGCTGATGAAACAGAAGCAGGATGGGAAAGGAGACCCAGAGTGAGGACAAGAGACCTTAAAGTTAGGGAGGTCAGAAACCAGATGGGACCAACAATATATGCAGAGGCAGAGAAAGACTCAAAGACATCTAGGAACAGAGATAGTAAGCTAAGTTATGATCTTCCCTGATGGGCCCCAAGATCTGAAAGATATTTGTCTACCAAACAATCTGCATTTCATAAGAAATAATTAATTTGGCTTCCCATTTTTTATTCATCAAAGACGTCAATGGCTGGCAATCAGTGCTCCCGATCAGCATGAGAGCGGGCGCATTGTCGCACCGAGTTGCAGTAGTGCCAGCCCAGAGCAAAGGAACCTGCCACAGAGTCATCAGCCTCACGCAGCCTGATCACGGGTAAATGCTTCTGTTATGTTCCAAGAGATGTCAGCAGTTCAAAAGACGTGGAGAGATCCCGCTGCCTTCACGGACCCCTGGATCCAGGGTCCCTATTTCCAGATGTCAGTCCAGAATGCCCTTCCAAGTAAGTTGTGGGCTGTTGGGCTGCACAGCATGTTGAGTCTCCTTTCTTGGGGGGCAAGGCCAGAGATGAAACACACCTTTTGTCCAAAAAGAAACTTATAGCCACTAAAGCAGCGGTTCTCAAACAGGAGTTAGAAGATTCTTTGACAGATATTTACATTACAACTCATAACAGTAGCAAACTTAGTTATGAAGTAGCAACGAAATAATTTTATGCTTAGAGGCCACCACAAGGTGAGGAATTGGATTAAAGGGTCACAGTCTTGGGCAGGCAGAGAACCACTGCTTTAGGGCAACCGAATGGCACTGACATTTGGAAAGCTGGGGTAGGAAAATGGCAAGTTCCACTCTAGCCTGGGATATGTTGTAAGACACTAGCCCTCAATCAACCAGTCAGTCAATCAACCAACCCATCAGTAAGAGAGGACAGGATGCTTCAGCCATGCTTCCGCTGCCTGTCTTCCTTCCTGCCCACCTCCCCAGCCAGGCTTGTCATGCACCCAGGATTCTTGTCTCCTGGCCCCTGATCACTTGGTTCACTACCCCTTTATTCTTCTCAAACAAATCTCCAGGGCCCCCCTCATTATCTTCCAAGACGCCCAGAGTCATGACATCTCCAAGCGTTAAGGATCCAGCTTTGAGAAGGTGGCCATTGCTTTGGTGCTAGCATTAGGATCACAGGACTTGAGGGGACCTGCAGCTTGTCTGTACTTCTCTGGAGGCAGCCCCGGGCCTCTCAGATGCCCCTGCCCTGGGACCAACTCATCTCTCTGCTCTTGGTTGCACCTATTCCATCTGAGCCCTCTGGTCACAAGTGGAGACTGGTATCTCCTTTTGGGTTATTCTGGCTGGTTGCAACCCTGGCCATCCCTCTGCCTCTATGCCTGCAGGAGAACTTTCACTGAAGTTTGTAGTCCCTCTTCCTGGGCTGAGCTGGAGATGTCCAGGTGGAGTTGGTTGATGTTTGGTTCCATGCTGAATCCCATGGCAGTGTTCTCTCAAGATCTCCTATTGGCTCACACACGCTTCTCCTAGAGTCTTCTGGACAGTACCTAGCAAGGTATTACCCATTGCTCTCAGGGATGCCTTCTGAAAAGACCTCCCTGCCGGTAGGTTAGCTTGGCATAGACAGATACTCATTCGGGCCCAATATTCCACACTGATTCTTTACTACAGCTACAAACTTCCTTCATCTGTGCAAGGCTCAGGACCCCATGGTAAGGAGACAACAGGATAAGAGATAAAGATCTAATTCCCTGCCCCCAAAACATCTATCAATAGGAGCAGTGTGGTAAGCTTACAGCTTAGAGGACTTCTAGAAAACATACAAAGATTTAAGAGGCATGGGGCCAGAATGGAAGATCATAGCTGAAGTGGGTCAAGGACTGAAGTGGCACAAAAGATGCTCTTCAACCTCATCGGACAGGGCTGGGGCTCCAGAACATTCCCTTGCGGTAGTCGCCAGTCCTGGTGTATATGAGTAACAACACCAGTTCTGCTATATGAGTAACAGCCTGGTCACCAGCTCTGGGCAGGGATTTCCTGACTTCAGCCAGACCCTGCCATTTCCTTGGTGCTATGCTCGATAGAGACTTCTCCTTTCCTAATTAGCTGACACTGTCAACTTGACACAGGGCAGTTATCTGAGGGATTGCCTCAATTAGGGGACTGCCCCATCAGACTGACCCGTGTCCATGTCTGTGGGGCAGATTTTGTTACTAATTCATAGGGGAAGCACCAGCCCACTGTGGAACCACCCTTGGGCAGGTGACCTTGGGTTATATAAGAGGGTTGAGCATGAGCCAAACAGAGCAAGCCAGTAAGGAATTTTCTTCCACAGTTTCTGCCTCTGCTCCTGCTTGAGTTCCTGCCCTAATGTCCCTCAATGGCAGGCTGTGATCGGGCCGTGTGAAGCAAGTAAACCCTTTTCTTCCCCAGGGTGTTTATTCCCGCAACAGGAAAGCAGAGAAACAAATAGATCTCTCTCAATCTCTCTCTCTCTCTCTCTCTCTCCTTTCCATTCACAGTTTTTCATCTCCTTGCTATTTGTACATGTGTGCTATTTCTCTTGTCTCGAAAAGCATCCAATTTCACGAATATTGGTGACATTAACTCCCTGACTGAATATTAAAATTAGGAGAAAATTTTATTTGAAGAAAGACTTGAGCAAACTCAGTGTCTGGGGAGTCATGCACTCCCCGCTCACTCTCAACCTTGTCTATAATTAATTTCTACTTGGAAATCTTGTTCATTTATTTATTCAACAAACATTTGGTGCCTGCCTATCATGTTCCAGGTACTGTATTACCAGCCTGGCCACTGTAAGAGCCAAGATACAGTTCTGGCATTAGGAACCTAAGACAAAAACAGGACAGGCGTTCCAAGGACTGGAAAGCAAGGTGCTCGGAACTAACGGAGCTGGGGTCTGAGAGCTTGGGGTGCTCATGACAAGGCAACCAGCTGAGACAAAGGTCAGAGAGAGCAGGACATGGCGTTCCCCAAGACTGAAGTCCGTGGGGGTAGCTGGAAAAAGATTGAAGAGAGAAATAGGTTCTGCCAACAAAATTATTAATTTGGAGAGAAAGCCAGCTGTTGATGAGATGCCAGAGGGCAGTGGGCTGTTAGGAATGGGGTACAGGGTGACGGAGGGTGTGGGAAAAGAGATGGACTGGAAGAAGACTGTGAAGAGCCTGTGCTCAGCACTAGTGAGTTTGTGTCTCTCAACTCTGTCCTTGGTCCCTTTGAAGAGGGTTTGACAGGAATGGCACAGGTAGTCCTTAGCATAGGGAGGACCCTTCTGGCCTTCGTGGAAGCTGCTGCAATCATTCAGGTGAGACATGAGGAAGAGCCTGGACGAGGGCGTTTCAGATGGAGGGAACGGGGATGGAAATGGTAACAGGTAGAAAGCATCTTCAGGGCTCAGACTGAAGGGTCGGGGGGTTCATCAGCTGTGTCCCCATGCTAGCAGCCTGTCTGGGTTGGCTGTACTCCAGCCTTGGGCTCTGGATTTGGGAACTGAAGAGCAGCAGTGGTCCCCCCTCTTGCTGTTGGCTGCTCTGGGGACTCCTGGGTGGGCTTTGCTAACAGTGTTCCTTGCATGCTTTGGATACAACAGAATTGGGGTCCTTCCTGCCTTTGGTCACTACAGATCAGCTTACACTGAGCTACATAGGCCTCCCCGACTGCCTCTGCTACATTCGAAATCTATCCCTAAAGTCGCCTCTCTCTCCCTTTATTATCTTTCTCCTTGTAGCTGCAAACTGCCACTGTACTCCATCCCAACCTTGACGAGAAAGTTTCACCCAATGGGGTGGAAGTTTACCTTGGTTGCCAAGGGGAACCAAGATCTTTAGTTATCTCTTCACCCATCTTTGAAGCTCCCCACCACTGTGAAAGTTACTTTGCATTAAATTCTAAAGGGGTGCTCATTAACTCGATTATGCTGGCAGAAAGAGTTCTAAGCAAGCTACTTTGAAGAGAAACTTTCCCCCCCTCTTGAATATTTTAGATGTATTTTGTAGCATAGAATTGATTAATTTTTAAAGAAAATTACGTGGCGGTTTTTCCTCACAAGGAAAAACATATTGAAGGGAAGGAGGGAATGAAGGAGAAGAGGGAAGAAGAGTAAGGAAGGGAGGGAGGTGGAGAGAGGGAGGGAGAGGGAGTGAAGAAGGGAAGGAGAAGGAAGAGAGGGAGGGAGGGAGGGAGGGAGAGGGAAGAAAGGAGGGAGGGAGAGAGAAGGAGAGGGAGGGAGAGAGAAGGAGAGGGAGGGAGAGAGAGGAAGGGAGCGGGTGAGAAAGGGAGACTATCTGAACACAGAGAAACACAGAGATAGGTAGATAGAGGAAGCACAAGGTTGGGTCAGAAATGGAGTCATCACAGACAGCTTCCGGTTGGAGACATCCTGCTGATCACTATTATTTTGGGGAAAATCTACAAAACTAACATAAACATGTTTACACTTTATAAAGTATTTCAGCAAGTGACATCAGCATCAGTCCTGGTTGCCATGCTTAGGCGCGAATACTTCACATGCCCCTTCTCTGCCCAGTATACAGCAGGTCTTGCTGCTGCTGACCGGGATCGTGACTCAGTCAGGGCTGGGGTGCCACCCACCTCCTCTGCTTGGAGCTCGGAACTTGTTCTAATTCCCTCTCATCTTCACATCCAGAATCTCCAGTGGCATTACTTTTTTACCCCCCCCCCCAAAAAATATCTCCCACTGATAAAGAACCTGTCGAATCTGGAGATGTAAATATAATTTGATGGAGGAGTGGAATCAGGCAGGGAGAACACCAGCTATCATCTGACCAGAGAAACAGCCACGCATGGTCAGACTTGTGGTCCAGGGTCACAGAAAGCAGCACCTGGTTCAGCCCCATACCCACACTAAGCACGGAGCAGAGCATTGGTGTAGAACAGAGTTCATCCACATAGCACCCACAGTGGATTACAGAGGGGACTGGGCAAGTGCCCAGGCAGGCATAAGGGCTTGAGGTTGGATTTCCCAGCCCCCTGTAAAGGACGGCCTGGGTCTATATCCCCAGTGCTGCAGTCCTGGAGCAGAGACAGGTGGATCCCTGGGGCTCAGTGGCTACCCAGCCTGGTAGAATTGATGAGCTCCAAGTTCAGGGGGAGACCCTATCTGAAAACATAATGTAAAGGGCTGGCAAGATGTTTCAGTGAGGGAAGGCACGTGCCACTGAGCCTGATGATATCACTGAGGGATCTCACAAATATTCTTCTGAGCTCTACTCAACTACCATGGCACACATGACTGCATTCCCACACCGGAAATGAAAATATGATTTTAAAACTATATTTATTTCTATGTATGTGTATATGAATGTTTTGCCTGGATGTATGTATGTGCACCATCTGTAGGCCTGGTTTCTTTGTGGACCAAAAGAGGGCACCAGATCCCCTGAGATTGGAATTACAGTCATGAGTCACCATGTGGGTACTGAGAAATGAACCTAGGCTAGGTCCTTTGGAAGAGCAGCCAGTTGAGTGCTCTTAACCACGGAGCCATCTCTCCAGCCCTGAAGGTATGATTTTGTTTGGGGGGGAGGACCCCAATTTAAAAAGAATAAGTGGATACTGACTGAAGAAGAAGATTCAATGACCTCAGCCCTTCCATACACATGCACACACTCATACCTGTGTACACACCTATATACAATATACACACTCATACCTGTGTACACAACATACACATACACACTTTTATACCTGTGCCCACATCCAAATACAACATATACAAACACACACTTATACCTGTGTACACCTCTATATAAAACACACAAACACACCCATGTGCATACACTGTGTTGAGTTTATTTCTCTTCAATGTATGACTGCATTAATTCTTTACTTTTTTCAGTTGGAGGGCTCATGCGTACTGGCATGTGTATGTGGTGATCAGAGGACAAGAAGGGAGAGCTTGCTTCCCTCCTTCCATCACGTAGGGACCAGAAATTGAACTCAAGTCATCAGGCAGCCAGCACCTTTCCCTGCTGTCTTAGTTGGTGTTTCTATTGCTGAGATGAAACAGCGTGACCAATGTGACTTGTTTTATCCAGCTCACACGTCCACATCATCATCAAGGGAAGTTGGGACAGGAACTGAAGCAGGTCAGGAACTTGGAGGCAGGAGCAGAAGCAGAGGCTGTGGAGAGATGCTGCTTGCTGGCTTGTTCTCCAGCTCGCTCAGCCTGCTTTCTTATAGAATCCAGGACCACCAGTCCAGGGATGGCACCACCCACAATGGACTGGCCATTCCTCAGTCAACCTCTAATTAAGAAAATGCTTTTCAAGCTTGCCTACAGCCTGATCTTATGGAGGCACTTTCTCGATTGCGGTTCTCTCCTCTCATAGGATTTTAGCTCCTGTCAAGTTGACATAATACTATTCATCACACCTACTGAGCCATCTTGCCAGCCTCCAAATTTTACAGTTTTGCAAAATTTGAGATACTTGTTCTGGGCCAGGCCTGGGGTCACACAGTTAGTAGTAACAGGTCTGAAGCTCTGGATCTAACTTTGACGCAGTGG
The DNA here is from genome assembly GCA_902729485.2 of Mus minutoides. Classification (NCBI taxonomy): domain Eukaryota; kingdom Metazoa; phylum Chordata; class Mammalia; order Rodentia; family Muridae; genus Mus; species Mus minutoides. Next base: position 47,929 of record LR751154.1, read on the forward strand.
CAGATGTGAGTCTGGAGTCCCTTCACCCGATGGAATAAACATCGTGGTCTTACGGGTTCTCGTTAGGGACACTTCTCATCCTCTGACCTTGTCTGGTCTTATATTTTACATGTTCTACACTAATCCTGAGAGGGAGGGAGGGAGGGAGGGAGGGAGGGAGGGAGGGAGGGAGAGAGAGGGAGAGAGAGAGAGTATGAAAACAGAGAAGCAAATCATTTTCAAAGTGGAAAAAATTAAAAAGCCAAACAGAGCGGCTGCTCCCCACCAAGCCATCATTCACTCGTATGAGTTATCTCATGGCCCTTGTTGACACACTGACATATTTCCCCTCATCCCAATCAAAGCAATTGTAGCATCTGCATTGTGGTTCCACTTAGTGTCTCCTCATAAACCTTTCCCCAGTCGCTATACAGTCTCCGTAATGATCATTTTTAATGTCTGTGTAATGTTCTAACAAATGGAGGCACCGTGATTTACTAAACATCCCCCTAATTGTTGAACGTTTAGGTTATTTCCACTTTTTTTCTATTTCATAGATTCTGTCATGATGAGCGCTTTTATGCAAGAGCTGCATGGGGGGTGTGTGTGGGTGATGGAAGAGGGAGCTTTGCTGTCAAAGGGAACAGTTTAAAACCTGCTCTGCAACTTCTGCAGCTGTGCTGACACAAGGATTTCCCCAGCGGAAGGGAGAAAGCGCTTGATGCCAGGGCAGAGGGCAGGGGCTTTAGAGGCTAAGGGGAGAATGCAGAAGGTAGCAGCCACTCCATATAAACTTCTATGGCCTTCACATCTCCCCCAGCCCCTGGCTGAGCAAGGGCAGATCAGCAATAGGAAGTTTTCTGAAAGATTGATTCTCCTTTCTCAAGTGCTATGGACCCAGCTGGAATCCTGAGACATCTCATGAGAACAGGAAGTTGAGGAACATCCCATTGGCTTCCTCTGGGCTCTGCAGCTTGAGGCTGAGAGTCTTGAGCTACTCCTTTGCCTGGACAGCTTTCTTTGAGCTTCCTACAAGCCAGAAGGTTCATTCTGCTTCCTCTCTGTTCAAGAGTATCCTTGACTGACCTTGAATTTAGTAAGTAATTGAAAGACAACCTTGAACTTCCGATCTTCCTGCCTTCACATCCAGAGTGCTGGGATTACAGGCCTGCCTGGCTAGGCAGTGTTGGGGACCACACTCAGAGTTCAGAGTATGCTAGATCAGCACCAGCCCCAGCCTCTACCTTTTAATCTTCTCAGCTCCTCCATCAAAGCAGATGACATGAGAGGTACCAAATTTCTGGAATCTTTCAAGGTTTGTCATAATCCCAGCTTTGGAAAACCCTTTGAAGTAACTGGATAGTCTGTGGGATTTCACCTGTTCTCGTCTCTTAAGGATCAAGCTACCTGGGCTCAAAGATGCATCTAGAATATTCCAACAAATCCCTTCATGGTGTCAGAGCTCCAGTGGTTGGCTCTATTCCTAGGAGGTTACCAGACCAAGTATCTCCTTTGCAAATGTGGTCCTTTTCCACACCAAGACAGCAAAAGGAAGCCACATCCCTACAGCTCCCTGCAGATGTCCATGCTCAACCCCATCTCAGAGAATCCTCCGGGTAAGGGATAGAAAGAGAGCAGGAGCTTGGGCCAGCCCACCACAGGCCTGCCAGGGTCCTTCCCTGTTCTGCTTATCCCTAGAGGCAATCCACCTTCCCCTACCTCATAGGGGTTTTCCTACAATGCTGGCCAGTAGAAGAATGGACCAGCTGAGCCCTCACAACCTGAGGAAAGTTGCTGACTGCCCCTTCTTAGCTGTCAGGGCTAATCAACATCAGGGCAGTTAATGGAGAACACAAAACCTATTTAAAAGCTACATTTACCACTTGGCTGGTTCCATTACATCGTGCAATATCCAGGTGCCACGATTCCTCTCAAAGTGTCTGTCTCGATGCTTCATCGAGCTGCAGAGGTTAGGGAGTCACTGCCAAAAGCCACCCCAGGAGGGCTTCTCTCCCTCCATCCCAACCCCCAACCTTACAGAAGCTTTTCTTCAGATTCCTCAGCCTGTGAGGACACCTGGATGTAGCTTCTGAAGCCAGACTCTGCCTCCTGCCTCTCTCTCAGGACCCGGAAGGTGTCTCATCCTGGCTATGGTGACCTTGTGCTTACAGTTGGCTGCGGTGACAACTTTACACACAACCGTATACAAGACTGTGGCGGCCAGTAGGCATGAACTACAGTGGAGACCTCAGTCTCTCTAGCTCTCTCTGGTCTTGGTTCCAAGGTATTTGAAAAAGAAGGACAGGTCACCATGTCTTCTCAGCATGGTCACCTCCTATTTTCTCACCCCAGAATCTGTATCCTTAGAGACCTAATGAGTGACTAAAGACCTGGGTATTCCTTTTGAATAAAACCCAACCCCTTTGCCCCCAGTCACTGCTCCCCACAGCTCTTGGAAGGGTACCACGCCACCCCATCTCACTTTCTATGCTTTAATCCAAACCTTGCTCCACATGGGCTGAGAGTGTGATTCAGATGGTAGTGTGCTTGCTGGGCACACGGGAAGCCCTGGGTCCTATTCCCAGCACAGAGAGCATGAAGACGCATGCTTGTTAATCCCAGCACTCATTTGGAGAAGGGAGGTGGAGATATCAAGAGTCCAAAGTGATCTTCAACTACACAGTGAGTTTGAGGCCAGACCGAACTACCTACAGGATCCTGTCTCAAAAATTAAAAACAAAAGCAAAAAACAAACAAACAAAAAATCCCACACCTTCACAAAAACTTCATGCTAAAGTACAGGCTCTGGGGGGCTTGGTACTGATGTTCATTCATCCAATAAACAGGTTCTGACTTCCTGCTAGGCAGTGTGTGTGGCCCAGGCATCCAGTAAGAGCAAAGCCTGTGGTTTAGAGGTAGACAAGGGCAGGAGCTGAACAATCAGAGAATTGCCTGCGGACTCTGAGGCACATGGCAAAGAACAGGTGTCACTGGGGTTGGGAGGCACTGGGGGTCACCAAGGCTGTATGGTCAATGACTTCCTCAGAGAGGTCCTTGAGGGCAGCGCCTTGCCTATGTTTTTGCTAGTGCTGGTGTTAACTGCATTGGGACACACACAACCTTCTAGAGTCACACCACAAGGAGTGTCCCTGTGACCACACTACCCTTTCAGCCTCCGTTAGCCTGGTGCTATAGCCAGTCTCAAGTTGAGGGAGACCTCAAGTTCCTTCTCCCACAAGAATAATGTTATCCTGGAAGGAAAATCCTTCCAGAGTATTCCTAAATGGTACAGGTATCCTTCTAGCAAACCAAGAACACTGTTGAGGGAATGAAGGGCATACCAGCCTCCTGCTCTGATGCTCCCAGACTGATTCTCTTGATATGTCCAGCTCTCTGGAAGAGAGGGGGTATCTGGGCTAGGTTTTCTATTGCTGCGCTGAAACACCATGACCAAAGACATCCCGAGAAAGAAAGGATTTTTTTTTTTATCATTTTATGCTTCCAGGTGACAGTCCATCACTGAGGGAAGTCAGGGCAGGAACTTGAACAGGGCAGAAACCTGGAGCAGGAGCTGACACAGAAGCCATGGTGGAGAGCTGTTTACTGGCTTGTCCTTTCTCATTGTAGATTTGTATGAGAGTATTCAGTAATAACTCCGTGACACTATCAATATTGGATTCTCTTGAAATATCCTCTGTTGATGATATTAGTCTAAAACTCTTCAATTTAGCCTCAGGAAAATTCTAGGGACAAGGGCAAAAAGTAGCCACATTCCTGGCCAAAAGTATCACAAGAATGGTCTCTAACTCTGTTGTTAATATTCTTCCCTCCTGAAGACTCTTGGGCTGAGCTTCCATAAACCACATAGCTCTAAGAACTACTGTCTTCCAAGTTCCTTTAATCTCTGCTTATAGCTTTAACTGCTTCCTAGTCCAAATTCCCAAAGACTTCCACATTTCACCCAAAGACATCATGCTCAGCTCTGGCACAGCAATACCTCGTTCCTGGTACTAATTTCCATCATAGGTGCTTTTCTATTGCTTGGGCGGGGGGGGGGGCACCATGACCAAGACAAACAGAAACATTTAATTTAGGGCTCATAGTTGCAGAGGATTAGACTCATGATTAACATGATGGCGGCAGGCAGGTGGGCATAGCACTAGAGGAGTAGCCGAGAGGTTACATCTGATCCACAAGCACGAGAGAGAGAGAGAGAGAGAGAGAGAGAGAGAGAGAGAGAGAGAGAGAGAGAGAGAGAGAACTAACTGGGAATAGAGAACTAACTAGGAATAGAGAACTAACTAAAATTGACTATACTTTGGAAATCCCCGTGCCTGCCCCTAGTGACACACCTTCTCCAACAAGGCCACACCTCCTAATCCTTCACAAACAGTTCCACCAGCTGGAGACCAAGTGTTCAAATATATAAACCTGTGGGGATCATTCTCATTAAAACCACATGAGGAAACAGATTCCTGCTGTACAGAGAGCTGAGTTCCAGCCAACCTAGACTTCCTAGCAGTCAGTGATACCTCCAGAACCCTTCCTCTAGGAAATTGCTCAGCTATCATCCATCCTTGCAAACAGAAAGTCTGCTGCACTAGGAAGCAAATATTTTTAATCAGGGTCTTGCTATGTAGCCTAGGCTGGCCTTGAGCTTATTTTCTTCCAGCGTTTGCCTCCCAAGTGCTGGAATTACAGGTAAATTAAAAGGATCTTGAAAGGATACCCCATAAGAAAATCTAGAGACTACACATCCAGTCACACCAGTGGCATCTGCCATGTTTTCCCCCCAATACTTGCCCACCAGCTCAATCTACATCCCTCTATATGGCACATTGCTGGGCCACAGTGTAAGCAGAAGGGCTGCTTCCTGCCTCTGCAGCAAGATGGAAGCTTCCAGAGCTCCCTCCACACAAGCACATATCCCCGGACAGTGTGAAACAGCAGGAAGCACAGAGTGGGCCCGGAGCTGGGTCCAGGAGGCCCAAGCTTACTATGTGACTTCAAAAAGACCCGTTTTCCAAGCTTCATTTCTGATCTACATAAAATGCAGGATTGGAGAGCTGAGTCAGTCAGTAAAGGTCATTGCTACCAAGCCTGACAACCCAAAGATTCCCCAGGACCCACATGGTGGAGGAGGGAACCGGTTCCCACAAGTTCTCCTCTGACCTTCACATATGCATGCATGTGCACTCACATACACCATAACTAACTAAATAACCAATCAACTAGCTAGCTAACCAACCAACCAGCCAACCAACCAACCAACCAACTAACCAGCCAGCCAGCCAACCAGCCAACCAACCAACCAACCAACTAACCAGCCAGCCAGCCAACCAGCCAACCAACCAGCCAACCAACTAACTAAATGTAATAATTAACAACCTTTAAAAAATGAGTATGGCTAAGTCTGTGGCTTTCAGGTGATTTTTCCATAGGACCAAACATCTTCTAGAAGCAAAGGAAAGGCAGAGACAAGGGTGTCATTAGGATAGTACCAACTGTATCTGGTTTTTACATGGACCCTCTGCAGCAAATGCCCCTAGAAAACAGAATTTGTTACTAAAGCAACTTTGGGACTCACTACAGCGATGGTCTCTAAGGCTTCCATTTCTGGTATTCCAGCCCTGACAATTCTATGATTGATGAGGGAACAAAATAATGTATACTAAAGGGGTTCAGAACATGATGGGGCCCAGAAAACTGCTCCATTATCACTGCTGAGAGGGCCTGGAAGTGCTCAGGAAACAGAAGCCTTCCTCTGCCTCCTTCTCTTCCTCCTCCCCATCTTCCTTCCCCTTCCCTACTCCTTCCTCCTCCCCATTTTTCTTCTCCCAGTCTTCTTAAAAAACAAAATAGAGTCTCATATCTCCCAGGCTGATCAAAAGATTGTTATATAGCCAAAGATGACCTTGAACTTCTGATTCTACTGCTTCTGCCTCCCAGTGCTGGGGTTACACATAGGGACCTTCACACCTGGCCTTCTCCTCCCCTCCTCCTCCTCTTCCTCCTCTTCCTCCTCCTCCTCCTCCTCCCCCCTCCTCCCCCTCCTCCTCTCCTTCTCTCTCCCCCTCTCTGCCCCTCTCCCCTTCTTTTCCCCCTTCCTGTCCCCATGGTCTTGCTCTGTAACCCAGATTGACCTTGAACTCGTGGCAACCCTCTTGCCTCAGCATCTTGTGTGCTGGGAAGTATGCTACCACGCCAGGGAAGGCCTACATCTTCTCATCCTCAAATTGAGGATTGTCAGTAGAGTTCCTTGGTAATTACTCAACCTAGAAATAAAACAGAGAGAGTGGGGTGTGGCAGGGAAGACCTAGGACCCTCAGATGCTCAGCAACCAGCAGGAAGAGGCATAGACCCCAGCCTGGCAGCCAGCTCTAAGCAGGCCTCCCAGTCTGGTTACCATGGAGACAGATTGCATGGGCCCAGGGCACTGGTCCCGCCTCCAGAGGCAGCACTGGCTCCTGTTGATTACTCGTTTTTGAAGGTACAGAGGTGGGCACCTCTACCCTCTTCTTATTTTCTCTCCTGTTACCATCCCTCTGCCTCTGTTCAACCTGGGGAGTTCCCCAGGCAGACAGATGTCAGCTCTCCTTTGAGTTGAGGCAATGGGCAGAGTTTGTAAAGGGCCTGGGAACCTCTGTCATAGTGGGCAGTTGAGAAGGAGGTGTAGTGGGTAGGAAACAGGAGCAGCAAATGAGTTTTGAATTGGAAGAGGTAGGTGACCAGCTACTGTTGTGGAGGGCTGGGTGGGTGGGAGGGACCAAAAGTGGGAGACACAGAAGAGGCTGCCAGAGCCTCTGGAGTAAAAGGAGACCAGGCCTTGAGGAGACAGCATGTTAGCAAGGGACTGGAAGAGTAAGCCTGGAGCCCTAACTGCAGAATCAGGATTCATTCTCAGATCTAAAATCTTAGGGCCTGAGAGGTACGGAGTCAGAATAAGATGGCTCAGCTTGCCCAAGACCTCTTCTCTAGAAAGCTGCTCCCAAGGACACCTTATCTAAGGGGAAAACACCCAAGATCACGGCTGGCCATGCCACAGAGCCATCCAGAGGTTTCCATGCTAAGTATTGTGGCTGAGCACCACAGAGGCCCCGCCTCTTCTCGTGGCCTGACTCAACTTGATGTCACATAGGTCTCACTGTAAGCAAATTTAAAGCTGTATCTTACTATGTGTAACCCAGAGTATCCTCAAACTCAAGATTGCCCTGCTTCAGCCCTTCCATTGCTGGGGTTATAAGCATGCACAACTGGGCAAAAATGCATTAGAATTTAACTTGATTTAGTCTTGTTTTTCAACGTTGACCTTGGAGTCTCTCTTTCTTGCAGCCTTTTCTGGACATCTCTTGCAGAGTGTAATATAGGGAGAAGAGGCAAGACTGAACAGAGAAGAGACAGTCATCTCTGTCACTTCCTAGGGGTCAGGCCTAATCAGAAAGTACTTAACCTAGACATAACTGTGCACATGAGCACATCATGTGACTTAAAACAGTGAAATCTGTCAAAGACCTGACATTTTAGCGTGAGAAAGTAAACACCGGCCGAGCTGATCCGTAGTTGGAAAGATGTTAGCTGGTTACAGTAAATGCCTCCAGTTCTAATCCACCACAAAATCTACTTCATCGTTGCTTTGTAAAACACATGTATGGCCAGATGAGGTGACACGGGCCTGTGGTCCCAGCTACCCAGGAGGTAGAGGCAGAAGGGTAGAAAGGCCATGAGGTGGCACGATGGCTCCTCAGGTAAGAGCAGTTCTTTCAGGAGACCCAGGTTTGACTTCTATCATCTAGACAGCAGCTTACAACCACCTGTAATTCCAATTCTGTGAGATCTAATCCCATCCTCTTCAGGCCTCTTCAGGTTCTTGCATGCATATGGTGCACATAAACTCTGTGTGTGTGTGTGTGTGTGTGTGTGTGTGTGTGTGTGTGTGTGTGGCCAACCTAATTTACACAGTATGTTCAAGCTCAGCCTAGACAATTTAGTGAGACCCTGTCTCAAAGTAAAAATGTAAATTAGAAAGTGACTCAGGGTGTAGCTCAGTTGTAGAGTCCTGCCTAGGCCAAGGTCCTGGATTCATTACATAGGACAATGAAAATCAATATATATATATATATATATATATATATATATATATATATATATATATATATATATATGCATACATACATATATACATACATACATATATACATACATACATACATACATACATACATACATACATACATACATACTAGTACTTATTGGAAAGATAAAGATAGGGTGAGGCAAACACAGAACAGTTCCTTTTTTTTGCTAGGGGGCCAGATGCAAGAAAATGATTCTCTGAATTATGAGTGTAAGTTGTAGTCAGAAATAAACAACTCGCTTTGAGTGACCAGGTACCCTATCAGGCTTCTGGATCTCTTTGGGTAGAATTGATCCCCTGCAGACACATCCAGTAGCTGAACCTGTAGGGCTGAACCCTGAGAACCAGGCCACTTCTGTGGGAGTTCGATTCCTGGTAGGACCTCCCCACAGAAGCCACCTGTGCTGGCTCTGGGGCATCTCTGTCTCACAGTCTCATCTTCCCCAGGCTTCTATATTGCTATACTATTCCCCTGGTACAGGCTGGGCCCTCCTGCAAGGCTTTTCAATCACAGTGACATGAGTCCCACTTCAGATATTTCTGATTGACCTGGTCTGTGTCTAAAGAACAGCAGGGCTGAGGATACCTGTGTGGGCTGAGAGTGACCACTCCTAGATCTTGTGGATTATAACATTAACTGCTATGGGTGTCCCCAAAACTCTTATAGAAGGGAGTCCTCCCCCAATGGAAAAGCAGCATAGGAGTCAGGCTGTTGGGGTGACTCTGAGGGCAAGCAGATGGTGGGTCCCAGCTCCTGAATCACCCCTCACCCCCATGTACACACAAGTCTGGGAGAAAGCCAATGTCCGGAGGACTCTAGGCAGAAACGTTTTAAATGAAGACGTTGCCACTCACCAAGTGTTCCGTTTGTAGGGCTAAATGACTTAATATTTTTGGAGCTGAAGGAACAAAACCGCTTCGAGACACTGTCATTTTGGCTGCTGAAATTGATGGGGTTCACTCTTTTCTGCCGCGAAGGCGCAGGCTGTAGCTATTTTTCTTGTTTTTAACCAAACACTGCTGAATGCAAAGTATCGATTTTTTTTAAGTAGGTTTCAGACTGAGAAATACCTTATCCCTCAAGTCATTCACTTCCAGTGTCATAGCTACTCCTACCAGCCCTGCCAGGGTGTGATTCCCACTGCTGTCTCCTCGCCGCCCTCCCACCCCATCTCATGGAACTCAATTCCCCTCCCCAGTCCCTGCCCAGCAGCAACTGCCTCAAAGAGAAGGACCCTTCGGGTCTTTCCGGGAAGATGGCCTTGGGGATCATTCTGTGTCTTCTGCCTTCCTCTGACAGAGCCCAAGGAACCCTCTCGGCCCTCAGACCACTCTCATGCTTCGAGTTCTTTTAGTCCCAGGCCAAGAAGGGCACCCAGAGCCTCTGCCCTACTGAGCTCAGTTGTGCTGGTTGCTCTCTGCACATCTCTGTGTTCCCATTAGTACTCTTCACCTGCTATGTGAGCTACCTTAGTCCATAAGCCATGCTGGAGCTGGCGGGCTGAGTCCTAGTGCCTGAATGTGTTAGACTTTCCTCAGACTTTCATCTCTGGCTTTGTTGGTCTCGCTGGTAGCTCTGGCCACCTGGATTCACTTCCAGGAAGTGTAGTTCCTCTGACCATGTCTTTCTGAATCAGGTGAGGATTGCCCCCTACACACACACACACACACACACCCAGACACACACACACACACACACACACACACACACACACACACACACACACACACACACACCATGTTGTGGCACCTTCCCCTACTCCTGGAACATCTGTTGCCACCAAGATGAGAACTCTTTACGTCTGTCTTCTTTCCTATACTAGAAGCTATTCATGGACTAGAGACCCATCTCCTGTCCTATCCACTGCCATCTCTCCAAGCCAATTTTGTCATCACAGGACAATTGAGGGGCTTCTTTTACTCCTCCCCCTCCTCCTCCCCCTCTTCTTTTCTCTCCTCTTCTTCCTCCTCTTCCTCCTCCCTTCCCCCTCTTCTTCTTCTTCCTCCTCCCCCTCCCTATCCTCCTTCCCCTCCTCTTTCCCATCCTCAACAAGCTCTCACTATGTAGCCCTGACTATCTTGGAACTCACTATATAGACTAGGCTAGTCCTGAATTCACAGAGCTCTACCTGCCTCTGCATCCCAAGGTGTGTTCCATCTCAAGGGTGGCTTTTCTTGGGAAACCCACACTCATTCTCTAGGGAGTGCCTTATTCTTTCTGAGTACCTTTGTGTCTCTGTCTCTGCCTCTGCCTCTGCCTCTCCCTTCCTCTCCCCATCCCTAACAAGTGTGTACATATGTCTGTGCATGTACATGTTCACACTTGAGCATGTGAATGTTTTCACATGTGAGGGGAGATGGCAGCTTGAGGACAATCTCAGGGAGCACTTGGGGATCTGCCTGTCTCTGCCTTTCTCTGTATCTCCACAATCCTGGGGACCTGCCAGCGCTCTGTCTGTGGGGACTGAGACGAAATTGGCAGAACTCGGAAGGCCTCAGAATGACACTGAGGCTGTCCCTGAGGGTTGGTTTTACCCATGTGGGTCAGGTAGTACATCTGAGCCTGGTTCAGGATTTTTGGTGTAAAGCAAGCACTTCAAAGTGGCCCCTCCATTTCCTCTCTCAGAAGGGGAGAATGAGGAGCAGAAGGTAAGAACTTGTCTCGGTCATGTGGCAAGTAATGGCTGTGTTAAACTTGACCTATATTCTACTAACTCTAAAGATTTTCTTTTCTTTGTTTGGTTTTTCTTTTTTTGGTTTTTGGTTTTTCGAGACAGGGTTTTTCTGTATAGTCCCGGATGTCCTGGAATTCACTTTGTAGATCAGGCTGGCCTCGAACTCAGAAATCCACCTGCCTCTGCCTCCCAAGTGCTGGGATTAAAGGCGTGCGCCACCACGCCAGGCAAAGATCTTCTTTACACTAATATTCCTAAACTAAATGTATTACCTGACGTTGGCACTGACTGTCCCCTCAGAGCCTACCCTTCCAGTTCCTATTCTCTGAGGGGCCCTGGCTCTGAGGAAATAACCCTGACAAGCTGATGGCTAGAGACCAAAGACATTTCTCTAGACTGCTCGGTGGACTGGCATACACGGCTAAGACAGCCCCCAGGGACAGTCCCAGTATCTGTCTGAGGCTCTCTAAGCTTTGCCAGTCACGCCTCAGTCCCCATACACTGAATGCTGGCAATGTTCTCTGGGGCTGCAGAGGTATAGAGGAAAGGAAGTTGGACCCTCCTGAGATGTCATGAGGACATGGGTGGTAGCCAGCATGCTGTCACTTGCTCCAGCTGGGTCCCATAGGGCCAGGATCATCTCTGGGGAAGTACTCAGTAGAGAAAAGACGTGAAGCCCAGCGTGGTCCCCGACCAGTTTGCACCCTTTCAGTGGCTCCTCTTCCCTTGAGGCTTAAGTAGAGTTCCACAGTTCTTGAGATGGGGACTAGGGCCTGCATGGAGAGGCCCAAATATTCTCTGCACTTCACCCAGTGCCCAACTCATATCCTGAGATCCACTGTATCACATGTGCTCTGCCGAGTCCTCCAAGACTTCTGCACAAGCGAATAAAGACACACAGCAGGCTGGCAAGATGGCTCAACAGGTAAGAGCACTGACTGCTCTTCTGAAGGTCCTGAGTTCAAATCCCAGCAACCACATGGTGGCTCACAACCACCCGAAATGAGATCTGACGCCCTCTTCTGGTGCTTCTGAAGACAGCTACAGTGTACATATTTATAATAATAAATAAATCTTTAAAAAAAAAAAAGACACACAGAAACCAGGAGTCATCTTCATCCCAAGCTGAGATGGCCAGCCAATCCCGATTCACAGAGAAGGGTCACTCTGTTTTTCAGAGGGCTCTCAGGAACCTTCTGGAAGCATAGACATATCCAAAAGGCAAGGCTGAGGGCCACACAGCAAGGCCACATGTTGACTTGTTTGGGATGTGCACCACTGCCACCTCCCGTGAGAGTAAACTGCTAAAGCTGGATTCTTAGCATCTCAGAGCACAGACCCTAGCTCCTTGGTGGTCATGCTGCTTTGCTTCCTAGGAACGACCCTGTGGCTCAGCTCTTACTTCTTTGAGCTTCCAAGCATTGTTTAATAAACTAAAGCTGGGGGGCGTGCCCAGGCCCTAGGTGCAAGGGAGTCTGGGAAGGAAAGAGTTGGTGCGTTTGCTTTCTGGAGTGGGAATTGCTCTGATCTTCGTTGGTGCTCCTAGGGTAGGGATTCCCAGGAATTGTGGAATTAAAAAGAATGGGGAATGTCTCCAGCAGTGACCGCACCAGTGAACCAGTTAGCCAAGGGCCTTAGGCAGTGTCCCTCACTGCTCTCACTCGGTTTCCTCACAAGCTTCTCATCCTCAGACTCTGGCTTTGAGTTTCGTATTCATTCCAAACACTGCATATGAACTGATCCATGAGTGGAAAATCTTCCAGATGTTTCTGTACTAGTAGAGATAGCCCAGATGACACTGCAGGGACAAGCTAACCCCCAGACCTCAGAGATGTCACATTCCAGAGACTATAGCTACAATCAGAGGTTCTTTGCCACCTACCACTGTGGTCACTTTCTTTTTGTCTCATGAGGAGCCTTGAACTCTGTGGAAGGGACTATAGATCAAAAAGAAAGGCTGACAAATTAGCTGATCAACCAGAGGTCAAATTCTGTGGCAACCTGGTTTAAGAGAAGGGCTCACCAGCCGTGATGCTGATAAACACTTCTCTAATCCATTTGCCAAGGAATCTGTATGAGCAACTACCAGGCATCAGACCCCAGACTAGACTCTGGAGCTATAACTATAAATAAGACAGAGAAGTCCCATGCCTTATTTGCATTTATATTCTAGTGGGGAAGACCCAGGAAATGGGTTGAATGAGAAAGATGCTTCCAGAATGTGATCAGGTTATAAAGAAACTATAAATAGACACAATGGAGAAATGGAGGGGCAGATAGAGAAGACCCCCCTCTGAGATAATATTTAAGTGGAAACTTGAGTAATGGGGAAAGGGCAGAGAGGCTCCACAGAGAGACACAGGTGCAGAGGACAGAGTCCACAGAGCTGTGGTGCTGTAGGAGACATGCCTGAGAGGGGATTGTCAAGCCACAATGTGGAATCTGCCTTTGATTTTGCTTGGGAGCCTGGAGGAAGGTGAACTGATGGCCCCTAAGCCAGAGAGTAGTGTGATCGGGTTTGATTTGTGCTGTCTTCAGGAGTGATCTGGTTTGATTTGTGCTGTCTTTGGGAGATAACATTGGCGGGTGTGGGGATTGTGGGATCATCACGGGAGCAAAATGATGACAGAGAGAAGGCAAGCCCTGACTCAGTCGAGAGGAAACAGTCAGAAATCATGTCATTAGCCACTAATGTGGATGACAGATCTTGCTAGAACCATGACCAGGGCATGAAGCATATCTTATTGCAGAATTCCAAGAGGAGAGTCCTTAATAAATCACACCTCTTTTTTTGTTGCTGTTGGCCTTTGGTTTTTGGTTTTTGGAGACAGGGTTTCTCTGTGTAGCCCTCGCTATCCTGGAACTCACTTTGTAGACCAGGCTGGCCTTGAACACAGAGATCCCCCTGCCTCTGCCTCCCACCACCTGTGCAAATGACACCTCTTAATAAATCTCACCACACTCCCTGCTGTGTGGCTTCATAAACAGAGATACTTCTTGCTCACACGCATGTTCATGGTAGGTTGACTTGGGGTCTCTGCTCCCCTCAGATACTCAGGGCCACATACTGACAGAGGCCCGCCTAGAGGCACTCTCTTCTTCAGTCACAGAAGAGGAGCAGGTGCTGGGAGCTCATATCTTCTCTGAATTCAATCACATCTTCTGTTCTCTGCCCCAGCAGACACACGTCTCCCTGTAGCCACAGAGACGCTAGGAAAGATGGCTTTCCCTGGGGTCAGAAGAAAGTGGTGGGATTCATCAAACTCCAGCCCTGTCTGCTGTGAGCTGATAGAACGGACAAAGAACAAACCGCAGCTTTTCCTCAGGCCTCAAACTCACAAGCATCCAATACCTGAATCAGCTAGGATGCAAAACCCCCTTGCTTTGGGATGACTGTGATATTGACTGGCTTGCACTGGGAGGGGCCTGGCCACCCAGTGGTGGGAGTCATCAGGAAGCTGGGGGATCTGCTGCCTCTTCCCTTCAATAAGTAAGTATCCTTCCTCTTAGGGAGGTCACTGCAGATCCACACTTGCCCTGGACAGCTAAGCAAGCTCTTTGCATGACAGTGGGATCTTTCTATATGTGTTTTCTTTGATAAAAGCATTTTTCATAATTGTAGATACACGTTGCCACCATACACATCCTCACAGCCACACCCTTACGAGCACTTTGGGATGTCTTAATTGGTGTATCATAGCTAATTTAGTCCTCACCTCAGTCACACCCCCGTGTTGACATTAGTATCACAATCTCGCACATGGGGAAACTGAGGCACAGGGACACTAACTCATCTACAGCATAACAGCTAGACATGGGAGATTGAGCGTTTGAACCTCACAGCATGGCTCAGAAGCCCTGCTCACCAACTCTGGATCACACTGCCTCGGATAGAGCGTGCGCTCACAAGGTTAGGCCAAGATCTACATCTGCCCTCATGCCCAGGGAAAATAGAAAGAGAGAGACAGATTTAAGGCCACCCTCTGCAACATCACAGGAGGATGAGCCTTCCCTGCATGACCACAGGCAGAGCCTGACCTGAGCATGGCTGTAAGCACCTGGGAGCAGCCAATGATAAGCCAACTTACAGAAGGAACATCTTTGTCCCTGTCCCCTCCACTATTTATTGGCTTGTTTTTTGCAACAAGTATTTTTAAACATCTCTGCTGATGACACTCAGATGAGCTCAAAGAAAGAATATAGAGAGTACATCAGGTTTTCTTTTATGAAGAACTGATCCTTCAGGCAGTAAAGCAGACAGCATCCCACAGAGTACACATTTAAAGGGAAACATGACAGTACATGCTAGAGGAGACCATGAGGGCCAGGATGGAGCAGGTGGGCATGCTGCTGAGGTAGCCAACTAGGAAAACTACATACCACACTAGAGCAGCATGAGGAATTTGTTCTGAAGCTAGTGGCAGGGGCCAAACCAAGTTGACTGGGGCACTGAAGCCAGGAATGTTCTGCCTGCTCTGCTTGGGGCTGGACAAAGGTGGTATGCAGGTAACGGGGCTGCCACCCTGCAGCAGGTCCTGTCTCAGGAAAAGCTCCCAGAAGAGCAAGCAGAGAAAGAGGATGGAAGGAGGATGCCAACAGGGAAAGCAAGTCGAAGAGGAGTCCCGACGGTCCTCGGACCCTGCAGAAGCCATGCCTGCCCCCTGCAGCCTGCAGCAGCAGCCCAAGAGTCTCCAGGAAGCTGCACAAACCCCTGTCAAACCCATTGGTGGAACGCTGGGCACCAGTGCTTTCAATTCTGTCACCTCCAAAGGCACCACCTTCCACCACCTGGAGAATGTGCTCCTGTAACACACATGTGCATGCATCCTCCACGTGCACACATATCTTACATATCTCCCTACTAAGAATCAGGACTCCCAACCCTGTTTAAGTCTAAGGAGAATGTATTCCAGGGGAGGCCAGGGAACTGTTCTTTTATGCTGTCAGGAACAATGCATTTGTAGATATGATCCCTCTATCCCAGTTGTGAGCACGCAGACCTGGGGCAGAGCCTACTGTCCTTAGGCCTCTTGTCATTGCTGCCTCTGAAACCCTATGGCCTTCCTCCACCCCCCTCCCCCCAGCTTTGTTTCCAAATAACAGCTTCCGGATGTTCTCCTCAGATCTGAAGCCTCTGATATATGCAGTTGATTGGAGGAGCCTGGGCCATATGGTTCTCAATAGCTACCTACAAAGGAGACTGAGAAAATAAGGTGAGTCTGACAGTTAGACCCTAACTTGGAAGGTGGGACTTACGACAGGAGCCGTGGTCTCAGGAGAGTCTCAGCTGTGTCTGCTGCACATATAATCGTGCGTGTGTGTGTGTGTGTGTGTGTGTGTGTGTGTGTCTGTGTGTGTGTGTGTGTGTCTGTGTGTGTGTGTGTGTCTGTGTCTGTGTCTGTATCTGTGTGTGTCTGTGTGTAAGCATCATACTGATTAATAAACCCCTTCACTCTGAAAAGGTGTTTTAGAACATTAATTATGTACACACATCCATACTCCCAATAGTAATTCTTGGGTTGAATCACCAGAGATGTCCTAACTTCCCTTCTCTCTCTGGCTTCTGACCCTCTCATTCGAGACTCACATCCTAGTTTTGCCAAAGCCCTCGTCCCCTGACTGCAGAGTCTGCACATTGGGAAGCTTACAGAAGATCCTACACTAGAAACCATGCCCACCAAGGGAAAAGGACTCTTCTACTCAAGGTGAGCCAGAGAACCCAGAGAAGCCAAGAAATGAAAGAGTATGGAGAGTTCAGCTGCAAAGCTGTGCTGTGTCCAGCTCATGGACGAACCAAAGATGACATGGATTTAATCGTTAGGAAAGAAATAAATGGAAGCTCTCTGAACAGAACATTCTGACCCAGTCCAGTACACTTGAGCAGCAAGAGTCCAGCAGATGTGGGTTTGAATGAGAACTTACTGCAATGGCCTTTGGGGTAGAATGAAAGTTTTTCACTTCTTAAAATTTAAAACTTCTGGCCGGGGGTGGGGGGGTGGGGGGTGGTGCACGCCTTTAATCCTAGCACTTGGGAGGCAGAGGCAGGCGGATTTCTGAGTTCGAGACTGGCCTGGTCTACAGAGTGAGTTCCAGGACTGCCAGGGCTACATAGAGAAACCCTGTCTCAACTCCCCCCCCCAAATTTAAAACTTCTAATTGTGACATGAGGAGACCATGAGCATCCCCTTGAGATGGTCGTAGAATGAGCTAAATATAAGTTCTTAGAATAATCCAAACTCACAAGGGATGCGCAACACAGGTGGGTCACCTCCTCTTGATGTCGAGGCAGAATCTGGGAACTTCTTTTAGCAGAAGTTCACATAGCAAAGGAAAGTGGGTCAAGCCTGGAGCAGAGAGTCTAAGGAGGAACCAGCTGGGTAGCAAGAGACTGGCGGGCGATCCAGCCAACAGTCACCTCCCCGCCAGGTGACTGGCAGGCCTGTGCTGGCCATCCCCAGGGGCTGGGCCATGCTGAATGGCTGGCTTGGTGCGACATTAACACTCTCTGATCCTTATGGCTGTATTGATTTAGGCTTATTTTTCTCCTCTTGCTATTTTCTTCATAACAGAAGCTTAGCTAATTGGGTTTGGTTTGGTTTTTGTTGTTTGTTTCATTTCTTTTTGTTTTAAATCTCTTCTTGGTTAATAAAGGTGCTAGTCACCATGAATCCTCCAACCAGTGTGTCAGCTCCACCCTGTGTTTGGCTTATTATATTTTCATCTTCATTGACTTCAGAGTATTTTTAGTTGACCTTCCGTGTAACTCTGGACTTTTCCACTCATGTCCCTGAAAGAATGACTCTTGAGACTTTTCATGTATGAATAAATGCCTAGGTCAATGGCTTTGGTTCCTTTCATAACTCAGTCATTCCACTTAAACTGGTCTAAGTCATGCCACGTGGCTAGTTACCTCTCCTTCAGTGTCCTCCAACTGTTTTCCTCCTAGTTGTGGGAATCTCTTCTCATGACTCACTCTGTCCCACAATTCCTATCTTTCTCTGCCAGATGTCCCACCTTCTAATCCCGCCACAGCTCATTGGCCATAGGCTTTTTATTGACAGGTACACAAGCATTCTATGCATCCTTCCATCTCTCAGTTGTTTAGGAACGTGCTGTTTAACACGTCTGCTACTTCCTTGCACCTTCTGCCAGTTTCCAACTTAATTTCATTGTAGCTCAAGAGCGTACTTTGCATGGTTTTGGTCCTGCTAAGCATACAGACTTGCTTTGTGCCCTTAACATTTGGCTTATCCTGGAATGTTCTATGTGCACATAAAAAGAATGTGCATTTAATGTTGACTATGGAGCTTTCTACAGATGTCTGCTCTAGAATATTGGTCCAGTTTTTCTTTATCTTATCCTCAGATATTTCTTAATGCCAATGAAAGTAGATGACAACTCCTCCTCCTCTCCTTCCTCCTCTTTCTCCTCCCACTCTTTTTCCTTCTCTTCTTCCTCCTCATTCTTTTCTTCTTCCTTGTTCTCCTCTTCCTCTCCTCCTCTTCCTCCTCCTCCACCTCTTCCTCTTCTTTCTCCTCCTCCCCCTCCTCTCCCTCTTTCTCTTCCCCTCCTCTTCCTTATCTTCCTTCTCCTCCTTCTTCTCCTCTTCTCCCTCCTTCTTTTTTCATTTTCATTTTTTTAACATGGTCTTATGTGACCTAAGCTGGCCTTGAGCCCCATTTGTAGCTGAGGATGACATTGAATTTCTGTCCCTCCCACCTTCACTTCCAGAGTGCTGGAATTACAGATGTGAGGCACCACATTTAGTTCTGGGGAGGGGTTGACACGGAATCTAGTGTTTTGTGCATGCTAAGCGAGCACTCTACTGCTATGTCCTTCTGATGAATTGACCCTTTATCATCGTAACATTTCCTTCTTCATTAGCAGTAATAATTTTTGCACAGATTCTACTTGTATGGAGTTAGTGCACTCCCTGCAGCTGCTTTTTTTGTTGCTTTCCCATGATTCATCATCTTTTCATTTCTTTACTTTCAATCTATAATATCTGGGTCTTTGATTCTCAAGTGTGTCTCTTAAATACAGAATGCAGTTGGATCTCACAATTTATTCATCTTGGCCATCTTGGTCTTTTGATTACCAAGCAATTTTGTCCCATTCATATTTAATATAATTACTGGTAAGATGGGATTTGTCACCTGAAATTTTCTATTTATTTTGTATGTCATCGTTTTACTTTTGCCTTAGTTATTTATTTAGTCCCCTGCCCTTCCCTTACTGTCTTCACTGGTGTTAGGTGGATATTTCCTAGTGTTCTAGTCATTTATTGTTTCTTTTTAGTAATTTTCTTAGTGATTACCTTGAAGTTACAATTGTTATCTCAAGTTTAACATTTTTGGTTTGGGAGCTGGAAAGATGGCTCAGTACCTAAAAAGCAATTGCTGTTCTTATAGAGGACCTAGTTTCAATTCCTAGCACCCACATAGTGACTCACAACTGTCCTTAACTCCAATTCTATGAAATCCAGAGCTCCCTCTGGCCTCCAGCAGGCACTAGGAATTACACAATGCATGTATGTATATGTATGTATGCATATATATGCAGGCAAAACATTTATACACATAAAATAAAAGACTCCTTCTAAAAGTCGGTTTATACGTATCACAACTTAATTTTGATGGCATGCACACTCCATCCTGTAGGACCTCCTGCCCTTCTTGTTTGCTGTATGATCATTTGCACAGGTCTGGCTGCATCATAGACTCATAGCTGATTGGTGGTCCACTGTGTTTTAAGTCACAGAGGAGCACAAAACAATGAATAAAAATGAACTGACTGTCTTTTCCATTTACTTAGATGGTTCTGCTGATTTTGCTCTGTATTTCTTTGGGCAGATTTGGGAACTGTCCTGTGTCCTTCTGCTTCTGTCTGGAGGACTCCCAGCAGTGCTCCTTACAAGGATGTGCCTGTACCATCTTTGTTTTGCTGGAATGTCTGCATTTGTCTTGTATTCCTTTACAGCATGAAGCCTGTGCTCTCTCCCTCTCCTGGCGTCCACATCTTCTGATGAGTTATGAGCTCATGCTGAGGAGTCCAGTGTAGAAGAAATTTTTCTAATTCTCCTTTATTCTTCCACTTGACCATATGACGACACAGTATATAAGTGTGTGTGTATAATATTTTTGGGGGTTCTTGGATTATGCGTAATTAAATATTAATGCTTCCCATCAAGCTTGAGGGATGTGGAGACATTATTTCTCTAGGCCTACTCCCTGCCTCTTCCTCCCCTTCCTTTCTGGCGATCCATAGCACACGTCCTAGGTGTCTCTGGCTTGGCTTTACCATGAGTTTTCTCTGCTTCTCAGAATGAACAACTTCTAGTGATTTAAGTTCATAGATCTTTAATCCTGCCTACTTAGATCTGTGGTTCGGGCCATCTAGTGGACTTTTCGTTTCATATACTGAACATTTTGGTACCAGAATTCATACAGAAAAACCACACACACACATTATGTATGTAATCTCTTTTTAGATAATGTCTATTCAGTGAGACATTCTTATACTTTCATTTAACTATTTTTTTTAGAAACTGCTTCTCTAATTTTCAAGTGTGTGTGTGTGTGTGTGTGTGTGTGTGTGTGTGTGTGTTTTATCCATGTGTGTGTACAGGACCAGAGTAAAGTGTCCTGTGTCCTTTACTTTATTCCTCTCCTTCTCAATCTGAAGCTTACATTTTTTTAAGCTTAGCCCCAGGTAAACCCTGCATAAGACAGAAGCATTTCCAAGTGGATAGAGAGAGAGCCTCTGAGTCAGCTCTTCCACAAAACCGCCAGAGCCACAAGAAATGGCCAAGTGTCCCAGCAATGAATCCCAGGCTCACAACAACCCAGAGGACATTGATTGGAGAGAAACGCCCTGGTCTCAGGAAGACCATCGAGCTCTGGGGTGGTTTCTCTTCCATGCGTTTCCTCTCTTCCATCCTCAGCTCTTAGAGCCAAGCAACCAGAAAGCCCAAGCTTTCCTCCTGCCTCTGCTCCCCTGAAATCACAGGGCTATGTGAGACTATGCCTGGCTTGCTGTACAGATTCTGAGATGAAAATTCAGCTTCTCGTGTAGACACACTAACCATTAAGCTACTTCTCCAGCTCCTTCAATTCTTTAGATATATTTTTGCTTAGTTTTTTTTTTAAACATTTTATAAAAGTTTGAAGTCTTTGCCTAGAAAGCTTGTACATCTACAGATATCACCAGCTTGAGTAATTACAACCTTAAAAGAAAACTGCTTGCAGTTTTTTTAAACAATATCTTTATTTTGTTTGCGTGTATATGTAAGTGTATTCCAAGTGTGTGTGCGGGTGCCTGTGGAGAATACAAAGAAGTGTTGGACAGCCTGGATCTGGAGTTTCAGGCAACTGTGGGATTCCCAGTGTGGGTGCTGGGGACCAAACTCTGGTCCGCTAAGGAAAAGTAGACTATAGTTGTAGCTTCTGGTCCATCTCTCCAGCCCCTTTCCATGGTTGTTCCTGGCAAATATTCTATAGACGGAGTGTCCCACTGAGGAAGCCTATCAAACAAAGAGGAGCACTGGATGTAGGGCTTATCTAAGAAGCTGCTAGGCAGCTGTGGCAGCAAAAATCTCTGGTAACGGAGCTCCTGGGAGAGCTCCAAACCCTTCTTCCCTGCCCAGTGACTGCTCAAACACTGGTTCCCACAGCTCTGGAGCCT
Source organism: Mus minutoides (assembly GCA_902729485.2). Classification (NCBI taxonomy): domain Eukaryota; kingdom Metazoa; phylum Chordata; class Mammalia; order Rodentia; family Muridae; genus Mus; species Mus minutoides. The sequence goes on from LR751154.1 coordinate 69,400, forward strand.
GTGAGTCTGATGGCTTCAGAGCTGAGGATGGAAGAGAGGAAACACAGGGAAGAGAAACCACCCCAGAGCTCGATGGTCTTCCTGAGACCAGGGCGTTTCTCTCGAATCAATGTCCTCTGGGTTGCTGTGAGCCTGGAATTCATTGCTGGGGCACTTGGCCATTTCTTGTGGCTCTGGCGGTTTTGTGGAAGAGCCTACTCAGAGGTTCTCTCTCTATCCACTTGGAAATGCTTCTGTCTCATGCAGGGTTTATGTGGGGCCCAGCATGGTCCAGTCTTTATGTTAAGAGAATCTGCCTGGTCACAGCACTGGAAACAGAGTGGAAGGAGACGAGTAGTGTGCTGAGGACAAGTGGAAGCTTCCCAGCACTAGCATATCAGTATGGTGTGGTCTGCAGAGAGAGAGCAGCCTGGGAGACTCAACAGGGTAGTGGTTGGTTTTTGATGATGATGATGAGGAGGAGGAGGAGGATAATGATGTCTAATTTTTCATTTTTTAATTTTGTGTGTATTGCGTGCATATGTTTATGTGGTATGCAAATGTGTGTGTGTGTGTGTGTGTGTGTGTGTGTGTGTGTGTGTGTGTATGTGTGTGTGTGTGTAAATGCTTTTGGGGGGAAGGGGCACATGGGTGTGGGTGTGTGCATATTAAGGCCTCAGGATATGTCAGATTCCCACTCTAATATCTCTAGCCACAAAAACAAAAACAAAAACAAAAACAAAAACAAAAACAAAAACAAAAACAAAAAAGAAGAACTGCTGAGAAAGAGACCCGGCATCTCTGATGAGGGACTGGGGAGGAGGATGGGGCTTGGAGAAAGGGATGAGGGACTGGGGGAGGAGGATGGGGCTTGGAGAAAGGGATGAGGGACTGGGGGAGGAGGATGGGGCTTGGAGAAAGGAAGTGAGGGTCCTACGGTGCACCTCGGCCCTAGACTGGAGACAGCTGGAGGGGGGCAAACATCAGAGCTCTGCCTTTAAGTCCTTGGGAAACATGGCTTGTACCTGGCCCCAGCCTCTCCCACCTTCTCAAGAGGCTGCTGCCTCTGCATTGTGCTTCTGTGGAGCCTAGTGGAGAAGCCAGGCCCTGGGGTGAAGTGGCTGCTTTCTTCTCCATTCCTTTCTCTCCCAGGCAATTCTCTGAACAAGCTTTTGTAAGTCTCCCACATTTCTGCTTTTGTTCAGGTCTAATCCTTCCTATTTATCCCTCCTCTGGTACCTGTTTATTATGTCCCCGGTTCTCTTTGGGATACCAGGGCTCAGCAGATCGGCCACAACTGATCCTATCTGCTCTCAGGCAAACACAATTGTACCTGGGCCTTGTCATCTATTGCATGTGTGAAAAGGCTGGAGAAGAGGAAGAATTAAGCCAGCTCCACCAAGAACAGCAAATGCAGAGATTTTTTTAAAAAAAAATAAACTGGAAAGCCTCTGAGTGAGCCCATTCAGAGGAGTTTGCAAAGCCCTTCAGTGGAGACACAATGGCACCCGGTGCATTGGCTTTCTCATCCCCGTCCCTCTGCAGCTAGAGAAGCCTGTGGCCTTGGCTCTTGACTGCTGCTTGGTGGGGGGGGGGGGGAACAGTCTTCCTTCCTGGGCTATCAAGACAATGACTCACGGTCTCTTGAATTTAGGCATTTTAGAGTGTAGCCGTGTAGCCCTGCATAGGTAATGCTGCAAAACACAGGCCAAGCATCACGTGAACTCAAGAACTCAGATCTTTAATTTCTTGCTGCCCTTGCCAGGATCTGTGGAGACAGAAAGACACGCCAACATTGTCTTGAGTTTGGACTTCTAGAGTCACTTCGGAGCCTGGGGCCGTAGGAGTCTGCAAGTGATGTCTTTGGGAATAAGGCGAAGCAGAATGAGGACAGACACCATTTGGGCTTTCCCTAGGGCTAAGGAATCTCATGAGCCACTATTTATGGCAATGCTAAAAAGACATCACAGTCAAACCCACCTGTGTGGGGACATGCATTCTTCCTGACATCCACTGTTCTCACCCAAACCCCCCACACCCTCACCTGGCCCGGAAACAGAGTGAAGCGGACTTTCAAATGGCCCCAGAGCCAACCTCATGCCATGAAAGCTTGTGGTTCTGCAACTCACTGCCCACGACTCCCGTCAGCCTCCTGGAAGTGTACCGTGGTCTCTGATGCAAGGACGAGTTAACCAAACTGTGAAAGGACACCCCAGTAGCGTGAGGTCACACAGCAGAGATCTGGAACTCCTAATTTGGGCAAGACCCTTTAGCTGAACACAGTTCCCTAGAATAGTCTGGCGCCATGGGGGACTGGCCATTCCCACAGTCCGGATGGATGTCCCAGGTGTCCCTGCTGCTGGGTGGGAGTGGAGGGCTGGAGTCCTGGGACATTCCTCATGCCTCCCTGCAGTCACCACAAATGGCTCCTTTCGCAGCCGATGCTGTGGCAGCGGCTTCAGGCGCCTCTGCCTTGCAGGATTGACATCAATCCTCATTGAAATCAAACTCTCTCTGAAACATGCTCCAGTGGAGTGGAATTCTCTGCTAAATAAGGTGTTATTAACCCAGCTCCCGGCTCCTTGGGCCCAGGCTGAGCTCAGCAGCACGGAGGCCGCTCCAAGCTGATGAACCCACTTAAATACCGATTAATAGGCATTGCAGCAGTGGCCCCGGGTAAGCTTAGTGAACCCTGGGCTCCTCAGGCTTCAGCGCCAGAAAGCTCACACTCATGTCTGACTCTCATTCCAGCCCCAGCCCCTCAGATGCTATGCAGTCTGGGGATGAGGGAGTAGCAGAGGGGCGGGGTGGGGGTGGGGAGAAGGACATGTGGAGGCTGGAAGACCTGAGTTCAATACCCAGAGCCCGCTTTTTTAAAAAGGTGAGATGGACACTATAGCATGAGTTTATGATCCCAGTGGTGGTGAGGTTAAAAAAGCCAGGGCTTGCCGGGCAGTCACCCTAGCTAAAATCGTGAGAAATAGCAAATGAGACCCCGTCCCAAAACAAACATACAAAACCAAGGTGGACAGCACCTACAGAAGGACACCTGAGGCTGAACTCAGGCTCCAGCATGCACATACATGTTGGCATGTGTGTGCATAAAACATCTTTCTTTTCTTTTCAGCTTCTTTCTTACAAAGCACCAATCTTCCGAGCCTCTCCAAATGGAAAGCCACAGGATACGCCTGATCAAGAAGGAAGAGTAGCTTACCCACCCCAACCATTGCTACTCTGCTTGTGGGTGATGGGGGGGGCCGGGCTCCCACCACCCCAACAGTGATGTAACCAGCCATGCAGACTGGAGGGTTAAGACAAGACCCCAGCATAATAATGTTACTCTGCTTCTCATGCAGCTCAATGCACGCTTTGATGCTTCCAGCCTAATCATTTCAACCACATACAAGTTCAGTGTATGTAATTCTCAGAGATGAAGCTTTCAGTGCTGGAGGAGCCCTAGAGAGTCCCTGGTCCGAGCTCATTTTACAGCTGAGAAAACTCAGGACCGGAGGGAAAAGGTCGCGCTCAAGGTCACCCAATCCAATGGCAGCAATGCCACGATTCCTGCCCAGTTCTGCCAACTCTCTCTGCAGCTGTGCAATGCTCCCATTGATGGCTTGTTTTTCCTCCCCTCCAACAACACAAAAGCATCGATAGACAGAAACCTATAGTCACATCTGCATGACTCCGAGTCTGCATATTGCAGAGGGTGCATAGTCAAGAGGCATGTGATTGAAGAAGAACAGAAAACATCACATCAAAATTTCCTCACTACAATAAATAGAAGCACACATATTCATCTTTTCTAGACAGCTGCTGACTGGGTATCGGCCAGGTATTGGACCCAGTGCTGGGTATGGGTTCCATAGAAGAGACTGCTTGGGAAGTGCATAGTTCTTAACAGGATGATCATACAGGTATTTATGTGGGCACGTGGGGCTGGGGCAAACATGCATGCACATGCAAATAATTGCAAATGATGTCATGTGATCAAATCCAAAAAGAGAAGGAACACAGGACAACAGAGACAGCTGGTCACGGCACTGTCAGGGTGGTGGAGCCTCCTTATCACCCACATACAGAGAGTCAGCGATGGGGTAGGACACACTTCTCTTCCTTCTGGATTGTGCTAATTCTGTGGCCTGCCATTTATGAGTGTTTTATCACACAAGGGTCACTCAAGGGACACTCGTTATCTCACTGTTGAGACCAAATACCTGACAAGAAGCATCATAAAGGAAGAAGGATTTACCAGGGGAAGACACAGTCCATCACTGAGGGAAAGGGGCCTAGAGTTTGTGTTTCTGTGGCTGTGATGAAATACTGACCAAGAGCCACTTGGGAGGAAGGGGTTTCTTTCATCTTCCACATCCTAATCACGGCCATGGCAGGAACTCGAGGCAGGAAGCTGGAGGCAGGAACTCACTCAGAGACTGTGGAGAAATGCTGCTTGCTGGTTTGCTCAATTACCTTTCTTGCGCACGTACCAACCGAAATGGCCTCTCATTTCAATCAGCAAGGAAGAAAATGCTCCGCAGACATGCACAAGGATCCATCAGTCTGATGGAGGCAATCCCTTAGCTGAGGCTCTCCCTAGTTTGTGTCAAGTTGTTAGTTATCCAGAACAAAAGGTGAAGTGGTGGGAATGACTCTTCAGCTCCCTTGGGGAAAGAGGAAGCAGAGGTCAGACAGGAAGAGGGGCTAGGCTATAATACCTCAAATCCCACCCACAGTGATCCACTTCCTCCAGCTCCTCTAGGTTCCAGAAAACCTCCCAAACAGCACCACCAGCTGGAGAAGGAAATATTCAAAGACACGTGACTGTGCCTGGGGTGCAGGGTGGGGGTGGGGTGGGGCTGCTTTTCACATCCAAACCACAGCCAAACACCCTGAGGAGCTGACATCCAAGCGTCCAAACTGTAATCTGAAGAATGAGAAAAACCCAGCCATGCAAAAGGAGAAAGAGGATCAGCCAAGCAGAAGGAACGAACGGCGTTGGGGTTTCCTCTCATGGACAATGGGGTGAAAACATTTTCAAATTAACACATGCTTATTGTTTTAGAGGCAGGAAAGTGGTCGTGTTCCTTCAGCTAATTGCCCTGCTTCTCGGCGCTGGGGCCACCACCAATCAGTCTCTGAGCTGTGCTTGTCTGTGCTTCTGTGCCATTTGCTCAATGTGTGGCTGAAAAAGGACAGACCCTTTAGCGAGTGGTACAGGGGCATAGTTCCCCTTTAACCTCCGTTAGCGGGCTTGTCACACACAGAGAGACTCCATCTCTTTGTTGCAGTGTGACCTTGGGCAACGCACCACTCCCTCTGTGAGCCTCCGCTGTCCCGCTTGTATAATGGGATAATAAAAGCAGGACCTCAGATGGCTGTGGTAAAGTTTAACCGAAATCGTGTATGTGCAGATGCTGCCCTTTGTGTGAGACACGTTCTGTTCCATATATGTGACCTCATGATGACAGCTAGTACCATTCACACACGTGAACTGCTTTGTTCATAGAGAGGTGTTGGGGACTTTGCTTCAGATTGGTCTTTCCCTGCACACTACAACACAGAAGGGTGGAACGGGCTCTTGTGATTCTCTGGGGAACCCATGTCAGCTCCCCTAAATTTGCTTTATCTGTTCAAGTTATCCCTTCATTCCAGTTCCTTCATTTTAGTCATCTGAGGTGAACTCTACATTTTGCAGACACTTGAATGATCCATTCACACTCTGCAGACTCAGGTCCAAGGGTCCCATGGTCAGCTATGGTGGCTGGTCTTAACACTGTCTATCTGGCCCCTAGAATGGCCCCAAATCCAAGATCTCCCTAGCATTTGGTTCTGAGTGTCTTAGAGTTGTAAGTTCCTGCCCTGTCTCTGCCACTGTGACCAGCACTGGCCTTTTCCAGGACTGGCCTTTGCTTCCAAGTCACTGCCATGCCAGCATTTGCCCTAGAAATCAGCATTGGGGGTGGGGGGGGGAGTCTCATCCTGGACTCTCATCTCTCCTCATACCGTCAGGACCAGCTTGCCTTAAGTCCTCTATGGCTTGGCCTCTGCCTTAACCTTGGCCTCTGCCTCCCTAGCTGTGCTTTTTAAATCCATGTCCCAAGGGCATCTCAAAGAATGTATTCCTGCCAAATGGGCTGGCACGAACTTACAATCTCAGCACTTAGGATACAGGAACAAAAAGATTTAGAGTTCAAGGCCAACATGGGCTAGAATGCTATGACACTGTCTAGAAAAGAGGAGGAGGAAGAATTATCATCATCATCATCATTCCTGGTGTCTGCCTTGAGTCCCTTTTGTGGTTATGCTGTCTTCTCCAGCTCCCTCTGGTCCCTCTGGCTCACCCTGTTTTGTTTCATTTGCTCGGCAGAGTCCCTGAGCATCTCCTGCCTTGGGACCATCAGATCAAGTTTCTGCTCAAAGGAAGCTCAGCAATAGCAGGAGACCTTTTAACAACCATTTCCTCTGAAAGGCCAACAGTCCAGGGTACAATGGCATAGTCCCAGAGGCTCTGAGTTCTTCTGGAAAGTCACCAGGGATCAAAGTCTGTGACGTCACTGCCGAGCCTTAAAAATGCAGCAGATGATGCAGCAGATGCCAATGCCTAGGACTAGAGGGACCGGGACCGGCGGATGGCTCCAGACAGGCAACAAGGGGCTGCTACAGAACCCCATGCAGCATGCACCATGGAGGGATAGGTGGCAGGTGGATCATGACTGCCCTCGGGCTTGGAGTTCCATGTGTAGGTGAGCGGATGGGAGAGGATCCAAGCACAGAGAACAGGACTGTGGGAATGGTGGTGGATGTAGGTAGTAATGGCTAATTTGGTTTGGAAATGCCTGTGGAGTTTCTACTTGGCCATGCCCAGCTAAGGTGAAGGATCTTGATGCATAGGTAGAAATTTGGGAATCAAAACCTGTCCATGAAAACCGAACAGGAAAATAGGATTGCTGAACACAGAGATGACAGGCATCAACATTTATGAAGCAGGTTCTGGAAAGATGAGGGAGGCTCAAAGATGTAGGAGAGACAGGAAGGTGTCCCATCTGGAAGCCAGGTCAGGAAAGAACATGGAGGAGGCAGAGGCCAGTGAGGAAGCAGGAGAATTCAGAGTGAGCACAGCTTGGTGGCTAGCTGGGATCCCAGTCTCTCCTTTACTTCATATACGGCCTTGGACGAGGTGAGTGGCCTCTGAGCCTGGCTTGCCTCCATGAAGAAAGATAACAGCCCTAGTGCCTACCTCCTAGGGAAACTGCCATCACGAGGCTCAGTGGACAAGGCCGCAGGTCTGTGTGAATAAACTGGTGAGTGCCGAAATCCTCAGGAAATGACCTGGACCCAGGGAGAAGAGGACATCACTTGGTGAGATTCCAGGGAACAAACGCTGAGCAGTCCGGGACATAACAGAGGCCCAGAGGGTGGCCACGGAAGTCCTTAGGGAACAAAATCCCTGCCATTGCTGTGCTGTACATATATCTGGGCAGTGCAGACATGGATGCTCGCCACCACCCCAAGGGAATAAACCACTGAGTGAGGAGCTGAAGGATAGATACATGGAAGACCTGCCAGGAAGAGGGAGCAACCTGAGTGAAGGCCTAGTGAGAGAGGGCTGGCCATTACAGGGACCAGAAGGTCCCTGCCGCCCTCGGGTGCCAAGCTCAAGGGTAACCGATCCCAGGACGGGACAGCAACCACGGGCACGGCCCACACTGCGCATCACAAACACGAGAATGCGATCATTAGGTGATTATGTTTTTAAGGCCCAAATTGTTTCACTTGTTTGCCTGCCAGCTTTCATTGGGCCATCAGTCATTCCGCACACAGATAACATTTCTTATGTACATTGACAGAATAAATTACATGGTCTTCATCCAGCAAATCAACATTACAGGGGAACATTATCTTCTGCACGGCGGTGCCTGGGCACACCATAAATCCTAACCAGGTTTATTACATCTGTCTTGTCATACATTCATTTTATTGAGAAGTAGGTTTTTTTTCCCCAGATTAATAATCACATTAATAGATGAGATTCTTTTTGGAGAATTGTTTTCTTGGGGGTGCCTAAGGAAGAGCGGTCTGGCTTCCAATTGGTTGTCCCACAGAAGGCTGACCTTGTCATCCTGACAGCGTCCTTCAGGACTGGGAACCAGGAACTCCAGACTCACTGGGAGGACTCCAGCCATTGATCCCCCCCCCCAACCCCATGTCATTTCCCAGATCCGTCTAAATGCCGAATTCTAAAGCTTTCAATGTGGTGTCAAAGATGTGTCGTTACACTGAACCAATCCAATGAATTTCTGATGGCTAACTATCATGCAAGCTGGTGAGAGAGTGGACCCACAGAAGACTGAGGGCAACTTTTCTTGAGTCAGGCTTCCTGTCTGCCTGCCTGCCTGCCTGCCTGCCTGCCTGCCTGCCTGCCTGCCTGCCCTGTAGGTGGCTTGCTAGCTCTGCACTTCTTTTTCTTTTTTGTGTTAAATGATCTGATTGGACCAGACCAAGGTTGGAAAACTACAGCTAGCTTGCGAGGTAAATCCAGCTATGGCGTGATTTAGGAAGCGAGGCTGGAACACAGCCCTGCCCATTTGTGAAGCGGATATGTGTGGCTACGAAGAAGACTCTAGCCTGCAAAGCCTATAATATTTAATCCCCAGACCTCTATAGCAAATGTTTGCTGGCCTCTGATCCAGATAAACTCTAGGTGAACGACTTTTGAGCAAAGCTATAGGATGGCACTCAAGTGCACACTGTGGTATTGATTGGAGCCCACTGTCTCAAATTCATTCCTGGAAACACTTTATTTCATTCTTTCAAGTCTATCCTGGAGGTTCTAACGCCCATCCACAGGCAAAGACAAGGTGGGAACTTAGGTCCTGTTTGGCACCAATTTATTACATCTTTGGACGCTGTGCCGGATCAAGATGCTAATTGGTGAGTGCCAGGGAAACACGGAAACCTCTCAGGGGACCTGTCGTTTGGCATGTAGAATGCTGAAGAGCAGAGAGAAAGGAAAAATGAAGAAGAGAAAGGGTATGGTGTGGTGAACTTTGCTGGACCTGGTAAGAACGTGACCCCACTGTCTACTGCCCTGTCTCACAGTGGGCATTTTCTCTCTTAAGCCTTATTTGCCAAACTCTACAGTCGGTTCCAACTCAACAGATGGAAAAGCAAAGTCCAGAGAGAATGGTGCCAGACCCAAGGCACACGATGGATAAGCGGTATTCCTTCTTTGTGCATGTGTATGCAGTGAATTCTTTCAGCTACATCAGACTGGCTGTCCTGGGCTGAGAGAGAATGATGGTGGGATACTTTGGGGCTTGGTGTCAGATCTACCCACCGGTATCAGAGTGTCAGAACTCCAAGAGAAGACAAACCTTGGGCAGGTGGGAGTGTCAAAGTTCCAGCCCTAAGCTGTCTGGGGATCATCTCTTGGCCCTTTCCTGATGCAGTCAGCCTCCTGCTTGAACAAAGCAGTCCTCTCAGCCAGAGAAAGAGCTAAGGACACACACACACACACACACACACACACACACACACACAAACACACACACACAGAGTTCTCATCCCCCCCCCCCACACACACCCCATACCCCACATCCCCATCCAGCCCTACTCTATCGGCTCCTCCCACACAGCTCTCCTGGCCCCTCCCACAGGGTTCTCCAGACCCTTCCCACCTGACTCTTCTGGCCCCTCACAGGGCCTTCCTGATTTCTAGTTCCTCAGTGCCTGATCTCTGTCCTCACAGAGACATCTCAGGGATCATCAGACATGTCCCCTGCGCCCCTGCCCAGCCTAGCTCCTCTCTTTTCCTGGAAGCCTGTTCCTCAGACCAACCAAGGCGGCCCCATCCTCACAGAAGCTTGGCACCCAGCACCGACGTAAGCCTGGACACATTTCTCTCTCTCTCCTTCAACATCTAATCTATTAGCTTTCAAACTCGTAACTGGAACCCATCGCTTCCTCTCACTTCTGCTGCTACCAACCTGGCCCTAGGCCACCGTCAGCACTGACTCCAGCTGGTCGGCCTGCCTGTCTCACTGCCGACACCAGGCAAGCGGATCTGTGGGAAAGGCTGCTTGTTTGTTCAAAATGTGTCAACCCCTCATTTTCTACTAGGCTAGAACCAAACTGCATGATGATCAAAAATGTCCCCATGGCCCTGCTACCACAGCCCCAGCCACAGAGCTCTCCTCTCTCTCCCCCATCACCCTGTTGGGCCTCAGAGCCCCTGTAACCTCCCTCTCAGCCTCAAGAGAAACATGACCCCTAGCTGACATCCTGGACCACTTTGCAGCCTAGGCCCTCTGGGCCTTCCCAGCCAGGACGTGCTCTTCAGTAGGATAGCCAGGGCAGGCTTGCTGCAAAATCCACAACCTCGGCGAAACATGCCCCAAATTCCAACTTGTGTTTCACGTCCTCCCTCCCCACTTCCCTGCCTGATTTTCCTCCGTATCGGTGGCTCTCGGCTTGCTCACTGGTCCACTACCAGTTTGGCTGCTCACTAAGACATAAGCTTTACACAGGCGGGGTTTTTCATCTGTTTAACTCACGGCTTTATTTCAGGAACAGGTTCATAATCTCCGACATGTAGTATGCACTCAGTATGAAATTGCTATGCGAAGGTTTAAGAACTTATTTATGTACGTGTGTGTGTGTGTGTGTGTGTGTGTGTGTGTGTGTGTTTCCATATGAGTATGGGGGTTATGTGTACAGATGTACATGCCTGAGCCTGCACGCAGACACCAGAAGAGGCACCAAGTGTCCTCTTTCATTATTCCCCACTGATCCAGGATCTCTTCTTGAACCCGAAGCTTAGTTCTTAGCCAGGCTGGAGGCTGGCAAGCACCATGAGTCCTCCTGTCTCCACCCACTGATAGGCTCTGCAGTTATAGGCGTTGGTGGAGAATGTCCAGCTCAGAACCGAACTCTAGTTCTCACGATTATGGAGCAAGCGCTCTAAACTGTTGAGCCAGCTCTCCAGCCCCTAGATAAAGGTCTAATCCATTTTTATGCTGTTCCTCTACATGGAAAGAGAGGCTATTTGATCAAACTCTGTACACATTCTGCCATTTCTTCCTCATATGTGAAAGGCGGGTGAAGCTGGTCCCTTACTCACAGGTATTGTTAGGAATGATTGACAGCCCCGAATAAGGTCAACGAAGTGGGATGTGCATGCATGGCTCCGTCTGCAGAGTCGGCCTTACACAGCTGGACCACAAGCTAAGCTCCCTTGCATGTGAGGCTGAAAGAAAGGCGAAGGAGCTTGGCTTTATCACTCATTGACAATGGCTCTCAGGAAAGATCTTATTTCTCCTGGTACCCAGGTTACCTTTCTGGAAAGTGGGCTACAGTTGAACTGAGCGTGGCTTTGTATTAGGACAACTGAAGGAGATAAAGGCAAAGGATGCTCTGCCTGGGACCTAGACCATTTGCATGCAGGTAATGTTGAGGCTAATGAAGAAGAAACTTACCCAAGAGTACACCTGGGAAAGAGGCCCTGGTCTGGGCTTTGCCTTCTCTGCTCCCTGGCCTCCTGGTGGTTCAGAGCAGCCCAGGCCTGAGCAGGTAATAGGTAACAGTCTGTCTGTCTCTCTCTGTTTTTTTTCATCTCTTTTTAGCATGAAAACCCGCCCTAGCGCCTCTCATTATCCACTTCATCAGTCTCAAACCGTCAGCTAATTGCACTCCCCAGTGGCCCCTCCCTCCTGCCTCTTCACGGAGCTCAACAGAGCACAGCTGCCTCCATATCTGGGGCTCCACTGGGGAGTTACAAACAAAATGAAGCTTGCAGTGCCCTAGTGCCTTCCCTGGGCTCCTTTTCTCCACTGACCCTGTTTGTGTCTACATCCCCAACCCCCCAGGGATGTGGAAGCAGGACAGCCCAGGAAGGAGGGCTGCCAGGAGATGCAAGATTCCGTGGTTGGCTGAAGGTTGCTAAGTCTGTAGCCCTTGCAAAAGGGAAACTCAGGAGGTTCGTTTGACCCTCACTCCACCTCTCTGCAAGAGATCACTTTCCAGAGCTCAGTACAGAATGCGGCCAGGTAGACAACAGAGGTCTCACCAGAGAAGAGGAGAGATTGGTCCTGGGACAGCTAGAGTTTTGGGTATAGGCTACAGCACAGTTGGAAGATGAGTGGAATGCTTGGGTCTGCATAGCCCGGCTGATGCTTAGTCATGCATGGGGCAAGGCTGGGCGGCTTCTCGAGAGTGCCTGGTGGGAGAGCCAGGCTGCAGTATTGGAAGTCACACAGTTCTGAGTGATAGTGGTGCCTTAGAAGAGGGGAGAGCTTACTGAACACCTGCATTCAGCAGAGACTCCCGAGGGGGAACCCCTCTGCACCAACCTATAAAACCCCAAACCAACCCATGACAGAACCAAGCTGACTCATTAATGAATTGCTGTCCAGAGAGCAAAGTCCTCTTCGAAATAAGTCAACAGAACTCTAGATCCCAAGGCTGTATCTGCAGTATCCAGCAGATAATTTTTGAAGTTCTTTTTTTTAAATACAAATCATTGTGGGGTTATACTGATGTCTAGGACCCCAGCACTCGGGAGGTTGAAACAAGAACTTGAATTTGAAGCTAGCCTGAGCTACATAGCAAGACCTTATCTCAAAAACAAAATTAAAACACAAAGAAGCACAATAGAATCCATAACCAAGAGAAAAATCAAAAGAAAGAGACCTAGGGATGACGGAGGTGTCAGACATAGAAGTAAAAGACTTCAAAGCAGTCCCTGGAAATATGCCCGAAGATTGAAGGAGGGATATATATGCTGTGAATGAACTAATGGGGAAGCCCAAAGGGAAAAAAAAGAATCAGATAGGAATGATAATGGAAACAGAAAAAAAATTAATGTTAAACAACAGGAAGCTAAAAAAAAAAAGAAAAAAGAAAAAGTTTGGTGAGTTGGAAAACAGAGCCCTTGAAATCATGACAACTGAAGGTCCTAGCAGAAACTCTAATGCTTATACGATAGAATTGAAACCCACAAAAGAGAGATGGGTGCAAAAACTTTTCTTGAGGAACTATCAGAAGAAGGGGCAAGCAAGCCTCAGACCTGGACTCCGTGTTTGCAAAAGACATATCTGATAAAAGCGCATTGCCCAAAGTATGCAAAGAGCCCTAAAAATGCACCAATAAAAAGCTACCCAATTAAAAAATCCAAAATCCTTCGGTGGTCACCTCAGCAAAGATGATATGCAGTTGATATGACCATGACAAAACTATGGCTTTGTGAACATATCAGAGGTTGTTGGCTAAAGAGCAGGAAGAGGATGGACACAGCTGAGAGATTCTTAGCGCAGGAAGACCATCCTGTAAGACCACTCTGTACTCCCGTGGTGGTAGATACGGGTCAGCACGCATTTGTCAAAGCCCACGGGCTGTGTGGCACCAAGAGCGCACCTTAAAATGAGATGTGCACTTTGGTGATAACGAGGTGTCAATGTTGGTTTGTCAGTTGCAATAAACGAAGCACGAGGACGTGGGATGGGGACAGTGGACATCTGTGTGTGAAAGGGGATGATGGGCGATGCAGGAGTTCTACATTTCCCACATGGTTTTGTTGTGAACCTAAAACTATCCTCTCAAAAAGTGAGTTTCTTTCATTTTTAAGATGAATATATAAAGTGGGATAATGTTATCAACTCAGAAAATCTTAACGAAGCCTAGGCAACATCAACACAGACAGGCTCCCTACACATATACACACACGTGCACACAAACATCCTTGCACATACATTCATACACACACACACACACACACACACACACACACACACACATACACACACACACACACACATGCATGTACATACACACACACACAATGGTCTCCTCCATGACATATAATAATCAAATATTTGCAGGAAAAAAAAAGAAGTAGAAAGTGAGGATGAAAGGAAAACCCCAGAGGCAGTTGGAAGAGATAATGCACACAGATAGGAAGCAAAGATAAGAGGGTAGAACGCCCCCTGATTTACCATGACACAATGGCCGTCAGAAGGCAGTGAGGGACTTAGATGAAAGGAAATCAGCTCATCATTCTGAATGTCTGTGCTCAAAAAATAATTCAGAAGTGAGGGCAAATGAGGAAATTTAAAAAGTAAAAGCAATGGAATTGATTGTCCACAGTTATGAACTCTAAGATGTTATAGAGATTCTTCAGGCCACCGTAGCAACACTGGATGGAGCTTAGGTTCCTTTCAAAAAGAAAAACACCCTGAATTGAGGTCTTTGAAGAGGTGGAAAGATGGTGCAGTGGGAAGTTCCTGGAATCTCTGAGGGTGACCCCAGTGAGGACTCCTAGTAATGGAGAACCCTTAGCCTGAACTGGACATCTCTGGTTAGCCAGGCAAGGCTTCCCGTCATGGGATTGGGTTGCATTAGATTGTGAAGGGGTCCAGTGGAGATCCCTAAATAACCCAGGCTGATGCTAGGACAGAAGGTCGCTCCCTGAACTGAAACAAGCCCTGTCAATGAGGACGACATCCACACAATTCACTGGACATAGAGAGGCTGAGCTGTGTCTGCATGAAGCCTTCACCTCTATGTTTTAGTATGTTCGGTATGAGTAGGTACATGACAGGCTATGGAAAAAGAAACCTGGACACCAACCCAGCCACAAAACCCTCAACCTGCGATCTGTCCTGCCTGAGAGATATACTGAGGGAGTGAGTGATGGCACAAAACTTGTGGAATGGCCAGCCAATGTTTGGCTTAACTAGAAGACCACAGCACAGGAGGAAGCCCATCACCTACACTGCCCAGATAGCCAGGAATCAGAGACCGAAATAGCTCAGAGACCTGGGTAGAACCCAGCCCAACTGGCAAAAAAAAAAAGTCAATGAAATGATTCCTAATGATATTCCACTATACTCATAGGTCAGTGTCGTGTCCAATTGTCATTAGAGATGTTTCCTCCTGCAGCAGATGGAATCAGGTGAGACCTGCAGACAGACATTATATGGAAAGAGAGTTTACATGGGAGGTCTCATCGGGTGCCTCCCATTGAAGATCAAGGAACACTGAGGAACATTGAGGAAGACTATAGTCAGAGGTATGGGGGACACCAGGGGAACATGGCCCACCAAATAAGCTAAAGGGAGTTCATATGGACTCACAGAGACTGAAGTAGCAAGCATGGGGACTGCATGGATATGCAACAGGTGCTCTACATATATGTTATGGCTGTTAGCTTGGTGGTTTTGTGGGACTCCTAACAGTGGGGCCAGATATACCTCTGACTAGTTTGCCTGCTCCTGGGACTCTTTTCTTCCTATTGAGTTGCCTTCTCTAACCTTGATAGGAGGAGGAGGGTGCCAATGCTAACATACACACACACACACACACACACACACAGAGAGAGAGAGAGAGAGAGAGAGAGGGAGGGAGACAGAGAGACAGAGACAGAGAGAGAGGAGAGACTTTTTAAAATGTCTTGTGCTTGAGACATAGTTGCACATCTATAATCCTCATACTCAGAATTCTGCGGCAGAAAGATTGTAAGTTTGAAGCTAGCCTGAGTTACATAAATGAATCCTGTTTATTAATTAAGTAATTTAAAATGTATATAGATGTTCCTAAAACAATTACCTTAAAATATATATTAAACTAGTAGATGAGTAAAACTTAGAATATTGACTGGGAACATCGTTCAGTGGTAGGGTACTTACCTGGCATCTGTAAAGCTCTGGTTTCATTCCCAGAACCATATAAAACTAGACTATTAAAAAATTTTTTGACAATTCAAAGAAGGCAGAAAAATAGGGGAGAAAACAATAAGTAATGAGAAGATAACAGAGGCATCACATAGCAAAATCATAAGTTCAAAATCAACCAAATCAATAATCACACTAAATGTAAATGAACCAAAAATTCCAATGACAAGACAGAAACTCCTAGAAACAAAAAGCAACATATAATGATATCTAGTAAGAACAGAGGAAGGTGAAAAGGATATACCACAAGAACATAAATTCAAAGTGGCCATAATAATATGAAAAATAGCAAGTGTAACACAAGACAGCTTTTGGAACTAAGTAGAGACCATGGTGGGAGGTAGTCAAGATAGAACCATGCCTGTAAATAGCGATCTAATTCTGAGTCTTAACAGATAAATGAGAAACAACAGAACAGGACCAGCAGGGTGTTCCACTGTATGTACGTTCTGATGCAATGAAAATTAAAGTATATATTTGTGCAGAAACCTCTGTGGCTCAAAAACCAGTCTGGAGTGCAAGGTCGAAATCTAACCAGTTACCAGGAAATCTCAGCGTTTCAGAGGCTTGGGCCAGAGTTTCAGTCCCCCCTTTTCAAAGCCAGGGAGGTGCTCAGCAGCTGGGGCATAGGGCAGCAATAGTTACAGGGAAGAGTTGAATGTAGTGGTCCTTCATATCTGCAGCTTCACTGTCCTCAGTTTAAACTGACCACAGTCAACCACAATCTGAAAGTATTAAATGGAAGTTTCCAGAAATGTGCACCTGATAAGTTTTAAATTCTTAGCATGGTGATGAAATCTCTTGCTGTCCTGCTCCATCCCACCCTGAATGTGAGTCATCTTTCCTTATCTATACTACACACACAGCTCCTTAATCAAAGCCATCTCCTTGGCTATCAGTGCACAGGCTATCAGGTCAGTATCACAGAGCCTGTGCTCATGGAATCTTCAGGAAGCATCTTAACACAAGCCTACATGGCTCACACCCCTCTATTTCATCATGCAGGCATTGTGTCACCTCACACCATCACCAGGGGAAGGGTGAACCCAGTACAGCAAGGCGTTTTAGAAACAGAGACAATGCACACAACCTGCGCATGTCTGTTTATGCATGTGCACACATGCATATGTGCATGTGCATGTGGAAGGCAGAACTCAGTGTTGGGTATCTTCTTTAACTTCTTCTCTATGCTATGATTAGAGATGGGATCTCTCACTCATTGAACCTTTAGCTACTAATTCGGCTAGAATAGCTGGTCAGAGAGCCCTCAGGAAGAGCAGAACTTATGAAGCACACCAATGGGTTCAACTTTTAAACTTGGGTTCTGGGTATCAAAAAAATCAGGTCCTCATGCCTTTGCAACAAACATTTTACCAACTGAACCATCTTCCCAGGTCCTATAAATTCCTCTTTTTTTCCCCTTTTCCAGGGCTGGGACTTGAACTCAGGGCCATATGTGTGTTAGGCACACCACATCTCCATGACTCCCATAACCTGTATTAGAGTATATTATACTATTCCATGTCCAATTAGTGTTTATGTCATACTTTATCATAAGTATGCATACATAGGAAAAAGATAGAGGGTAGGTTCACAACTGGCAGTTCCCATAGTGTTGTCTTAGAACAAACCCCTATAGATGAGCAGAAAGAACTACTGTAACATCAACCATGAGGGATTTGGGGGAGGGCTACGCTGGGACATGCTCAGTAGTAGGTAACACACAAATGACACAGGAGAGCTGGCTTCCTGTCTCAGCGTTTCCACTTCCTTCACAGAGGACTGAAGTGGTTTGAGATCACTGCAATATCTATATGCTTAGAGCTTCCCATCTGTCCCACACTAGGCCTTCCGGTATCTCAGAGTAAGCCGTGGATACAGTGTAGCCACTGATCACTGGATACAGGCTTGACAGAATGATTGAGTGAATGAGAAAATGAAAGGTAGGGAAAGGAAGAAAAGAGGCAAAGGATGAGAGACCCAGAAAAGACAAAGCTTCCAGTGTCGCCAGCTGGAAAAAGGTATGTGGTGGGGACCATGATGTCAGCGTAAAACCCCCAGCTGTTTCTATCCTGGAATCTCTTAGGATGCCTGTTATACCATACTGGTTTACCTACTCCCAATGCTGCCCTGTCTCTTAAACCTCTAGTCTCTCACCAGCTGGACAGCAAGACCCTTTAATGCTGTGGAGTCTCACAGCTGCCTCACTCCAGGACATCTCATCCCTGGACTTCAGAGTGTCCCGTACTAAATCAGACCTTTGTCTGCCAGAGACCAATCTCAGCTCCTGAAGAAAGAATCAACAGTCATTGATCGAAGACTCTTGCCTTAATTCCCTACCCCTCACCCCATCTCCACAATGAACCATTTTTGCAGACAATAGCCATCATCACAGCCTTTGTGCAGGCCCAGGCATCCTGAAATTGAGCCTTCAATCTCCTCACAGACATGCACAGGAAATGGAAAATCTATGCCTGTCCCAGATAGCACAGTGGCTGTTGGGCCCAATGTACACAGGAGACCTGCTTCTTGGGCTGCAGAGAGGTTGGATGACCTGGTATAGCCTGGGCAGGTGGAAGTCTCTCTCCCACAATCTCCCTGCTGGGTGGGATTAGCCCCACGACTCCTCTCTTCTATTACATAGCTACATGCTACAGGACAAGGGACAAGACAGTATGTTGTCTTGTGGCTCAAACCTGGACAATCCAAGCCCCAGTGTCCTGTTGTAGGAGGGTCCTCAGATGAAGAAAACTCTCTAAGAACTAGGATTTTGAGAAGGAAGTCAGTCAGTGGATGTCCCACCTATGAAACATACTTCAGGGTACTAAATCAATCTGTGGTCAGAGACACCCCTCCTTCTGATCCCCGAGGGACAGCCAGGAAGATTTCTGATTCATCCATCCAAAAAGTCACTTCTGCCTAAAATGCTGTCTGGTCCCCAGAGGGTCTGACCAGCTATGTTGAACAAAACCTTAACTATTTTGAGATAGTTGGGGACATTTACTTAGGAAAGGGATATTAGGAAACACACATACACACAGACACAAAACCTTACTGTTAATTTTTGTTAAGTATGATAATGTAATCATATAAGAAAATGTCTAATTTTTTTTTAGATGTGTTCTGTTGGTGTGGAACAGAGTAATATCTTGGATTTTCCTCCAAACACTTTAGCACAGAGGATAAAAAAAGGAAATGAAAAGTACGATAAGACAGGATCCAGGCTCACAAAATGAGATGCTCCGATTGATTAATGATGTCTGCCACAGCAGGGGCAGAAGGCAGAGGGCGGCGACAAGATATTAGTCACCTATCCACCATCCTGGCTGGCCCCTCGTTTGAGGGATAAATGTCCGTTCTGCTCCTCAGGCCTGCTCCAATGATGCTTTTGGTATGTATCGATTAGCTGGGAGTTAATATGTTTTTTTTTAACAATCCAGTTTATTCTGTTTCTGCTCTGAGAAAATGCTTAAAATAAGAGCTATCAAGGTCTCAGCTCAACAATTGCCATTATTCACTGAATTTTATATAAGGACACGGATTTTTTTGTTTTAGAGTTAAAGGACTTCTGCTCTCTTTTCCTGCAGGGAGGAAGCGATATCATCAGCTGCCTGAAGTGGGGTGGGCACTGTGCTGAGGGGACACTCACCTCATCTTGTTAACCACAGTGCCTCCCTGTCCACCCCCCACTCTCCCCTCCCCCACCCCACCCTCAACTATGACTGTGTCGACCCTGAATTTCACGTCAGATTGCAAACAGTCACACAGGGTGACCCAGAGGTGACTTGATGAGTTATTAGCTAACCTCAAGCTCTCAGACTCCAAAGACAGTTGGTCAGACCATCTGTTCTTCTGCCTCTCACCGAACCCTTGGACAGGCGACTGCTACAATTTGGGGGCCAACAAAAGAATCCAGAGAACATGGAGCTGTCTCAGTTTGTAAAACACACCTACGGCTTGAATACCTGAGTTCAAAGCCAGCCACCCATGTGATGGAGAAAGCCAATTCCTGCACATTGTCCTCTGAAAGGTACATGTAAAGGAAGCTGGAGGCTTGTAGATTGTACGATCAGGAGGAAAGGGGCCCAGCTTAAAGTTCTGTCTGCAAACAGGTGACTCAGGGAATGCTGTGCTTGCTAACAGTGGGAAAAGGATGCCCCCCCCCAACAGCCTGCCCAGGAGAGGGGACACTTGTGGAACAACCGAGGATGGGACTCCTTCCTCTCCAAGTTCCAATTGACTGGGCAACACCCCCAGCCCCCAGAACACCTAGCTCATTTTGAAGCCAGCACTCTGTCAGTTAATAAAAGGTACAAACTGGAAGATGATGTCCTCGAACCTTGAAACACTAATCTCTTTGTTGTGTTGTTCCAACCTTGTGGTCCCCCTGTCTCGGTCTTCTGAGTGTTGGGGTTGCTGGTGTGAGCCACCATATTTAGCTAATTCTCATCAGGTCTGGCAGGTGTCGTTTTCTCCATTCCTAATGATGTAAGCAGAATCCAAACTTTTCCTTTGACCTTTGTTGGGTTTGCGGGGTTCAAATATCTATCAGGAATGGAGAGTTTTGCCTATTGTGTTTGGTAGGGAATGCCTTCAAGCTCAAATTCAAAACCCTAGTGTAGGAGTCAAAGGCACTGTTCACGAAAAGAATCTGACATGCTACTGGAAGAGAAATTCATGAAAATGAGGAGGAGGCAGTGCCGCTGTTCTAGAGTTTTCTACGATCCCTGCCGCTGCCTTTTTTTGCTCCCTCTCCCTTTTGAAAGGCCTCTAAGGTTTGGGGTGGGGTTTTTTGTTTTGTTTTGTTTTTGTTGTTTTGTTTTGTTTTTCTTTTTAGAGAGAGGTATCTGGGAGTAGTTTGTGATCCTTTGAGGCGAAGCATATGAGTATAATACCAAGGAGAAGCTGAGACTTTGCTTGCACCTGCACCTGAGTCGATGAGGGCCAGGAAGGAGCTTGTGGGAAGTGGCCACTCAGCAAATTGGCTCAGCAAATGCGCATAGCTGCAAACTGGGCTTTGACACCGACAATCTCTGTGCATGGCACCCGTTTGGTTTTATGCCTTGAATGGGAACTGTCCCCCTTTGGGCTCATGTGTTTGAACACTTGGTCTCCAGCTGGTGGCACTGATTTGGAAGGTTGTAGAACCTTTAGGAGCTGGACTCTCAGTGGAGGAAATGGGTCTCTGGGGACAGCCCTTGAGGTTTGATAGTGGTGGCAGGGCCATTTCCCATTTGCTGCTTCCTTTCTTCCCGGGGAATACAAAGTAACCAGCAGCTTCAGGCTTCTGCCTCCAGGCCACAGCCTTCTTAAACTCAGCCAAAATAAGCCTTGTTCCCTTGAGTTGCCTCTCATTAGGTGTTTGGTAACAGCCGTCAGAGAGTAATTAATAAGACTTGTGACTGTTGATGTCCTTTGCTAACTTTATTTCTATGCTGAAAATGCAGGGACACATTAAACAGTTGCAACAAATGGCCCAGGAATGATTACCAGACGTTACTAAAAAGACTGCCACCTATGATAAGGCTGGAGAGATGGCTCAGAGGTTAAGAGCACTGACAACTCTTCCAGAAGTTCTGAGTTCAATTCCCAGCAACCACATGGTGGTAATGGGATTGGATGCCCTCTTCTGGTGTTTCTGAAGACCGGGACAGTGCATCCACATAAATAAATAATTTTTTTCCATGCCTAACCAGAAGGACCACAGTTCTAATCTTAGCACCTACATTATGACACGTGTACCAGTGTATTCCTGGAACCCAGCTTCAGTGGATGCAGAAACAGGAGGACCCCTGGCTTGCTGGCTTGCAGCCAAGCCAAGGAACCATGAACCGAGGCTCAGAGAGAGACCTTGCCTCAAAGGAACACATGGAGAATGATTAAAGGGGACACTCTGGCCTCAGTATCTATGCCCTTGCACCTGCACACACCTGTGATGCACACACACACACACACACACACACACACACACACACACACACCTCACATCTCACACCTCACACACGAAAATAAATAAACAAGCAAACCTCCTAATAAGATTTCTATACATCTAAATTCTATCAGCCTTCCAAAATCTATCATCTCCTTTAAACCTAGAGAGTGATAGTTCAAATCCCCAAATGGTCTAAAAGAAAGCCTGGCCTTTTGTCAGTTTATTTTCCCAAGGATGTCTGAACCCCCACCCCCACCCCACCTCACCCATCCACCTCTGTGTCCTGCCTAAAAGTCCTGGTTTGTCATGTGATATTCAAGCAGCCCCCTGGTTCCCCACAGCTTGGTCCTGAATTGCTGTGGCTTCTGGCAGCTCAGTCCTGCGTCCCCATTCCATTTCTCTGGATGATTTCTGCTCTTGTAAAAGTCCCATCCTAATTCCCCCAAGCACGTCTAAGACCAGATGGTCACATTGAAGAAAACTTTATGGAAGGCTTGTGGGGAGCAGGCGGAGACTGCAGTGCCCGACATCCTGTCAAGGCATCCCCTGTGCTATAGGCCTGCTTTGGCTCATTTTTCATGGCTGGAGAGTCTCATTCCCAGCCCAGTCGTCTCTGAGATCCAGCAATAGGATCATGTGAACTATCTCTCAGCTCTTCTTCCCATGACACCCAAAGTGGCAGTCCACTGCTGTTGCCTTCTAAGATGGTCTAATGCCTTACCGCCCCCAAATTCCATTTCAGAAAGGAGGGTTTGGCATCACAACTATAGAACCAACATCATATAAAAAAGACTCATCCCAGGGCTGGAGATGTAGCCCAGTGGGTAGAGTGTTTGCCTAACACAAAGTCCAGGGTTCAATCCCCATCTCCGCACAAGCCTAATAATGGGGCACATGTCTGCAATCCCTTTACTTTCAAGGTGAAGGCAGAAGGATCAGGCTGTCAAGGTCAGCAGCAGCTACATAAGGAGCTCAAGGCAAACCTGAGATACTCAAGATACAGTCTTGAAATTAGCTAATCAATCAATCTATTAATTAATTAAAAGATCTGTCTTGAATTCAGGTGTAATTTGCTCTCAAGTTAGGGACAACTTTTTCCCTAAGAAAACTTCCCAAGGAGCTAGGGGTTCTGAAAACAGCTCTGAACTGTCAAGGTTCTGCCTTGATAATTGGAAGTTGTCTTTAAGCCCAGCAGCAGGGAGGACCTGTATAACAGGGAGGACCACAGCAGCAGGGAGGACTCCTGCTACCCGACCAGGCTCCCTTTTATGATCTGCTCATTCACACTGATCTCCACGAAGCACATCCCGATTCCCTTGCACCCCAGAACCAGCTCTTTTACACTGTGTTTTCTGTGCTGGGTGGACAGGAAGTTTTGGATCAGCCTCCGATGTGCACTAGAGAAAGGGCCTTTGAGGGCTGCTGTAGCAGCCTTGTGGCCTTGTGAAGGAGGAGTAGAAGCAGGGGAACAGTATGTGATAAAAGGCAGGATGATAGATAGATAGATCCCAGGGTCTCCTCCTTGGGAAGGAAGAAGGTGGACAGAGTACTCAATGGTACTTTCAGCAGTTTGGGTGTTTCGCTTTGTAGGACCCATTGTACAGGGCTGGAGCAGTGCAGAGCAGTGGGATTGGGGTGCAGGGTGAGGGGCTGCCCCAAGGCTGGCACTCTGGGGAAAATAAGACTTTCCCATTTTGAAAACGTTTAAAGCTCCTTCCTTATCTTGGTGTGTCTTTCTCTCACCTCCACAAACTAGAGCCTGTTTCCTCATTCTCTAAGGAGAGGAAGCAATGGGCTGGCAGACAATGTCTGCAGCGCACTTCCTGGGTGGGAGCTGTTTAGAAGCCGTGGACTCCACATCCTTGTCAGCCAGCAAAGCGAAGCCTCCGAAGCCTCCGTGTTTGCATCATGATTTGTTTTTATTTTGTTTTGATGAAAGCTTAGAGAGTTTGTTTTTGTTTTGGAGGATGTTTTTTGACACTTGGGGGAAGGGGCGTGTTTCTGTTGTTTACAGATTTTTGAGTCAGGGTCTTACCACGTAGCCCATGTTGACCCAAACTTAGAATCCTCCTGCCTCAGTCTTCCAAGCAGCTGGACCCACAGGCTTGTAAATGACAATGCTGAAATTGTCCTTCCACCTTCCATATATTCCACCATCTGTGCTGACTTTGAATGACGGTGAACATGGCTTTGGGTCTTTGGTTCCTCTAGTCAGTATTAACCATACAGCTTCTTCACTACTATTGGAGAATTTCTGCTGGAAACTCAACATTGGCTACCATCCGCTCCTCTCCCTATTTTACTACCTTGATTTCCATTTAGGAGACACAGCTCCCTCCACAGCCAGTGCTTCCTCTAGAAAGATCCAGAAGTGGGGCCTGATGTTTGATCCCCACACCCCAGACATAGTAGCTACTGACATAAAAGCACCATTAAGTGTTACCAGTGCAAGTTAGGGGCCAGGCACTTCTAGGTTCTTAGACTCTTACCTAGAGAATAGAAAATAAGGGCTCATGCAGACTTACAAAAGAAGCCACATAACTTTATTTGGAGCTAGATGATAGTGAGCATTAACAGGAATGTATGGGCAAGATTACATGTCCAGGACACATTGACTATGAAGATGGGGGTCACACGAGTGAAGACACTTAAGGGTCCTAAACTGATGGTTTCTCATGGGGTGTAAGTAAGGATGCACTTGTTACTAAGTGGAAGCATAGTGCACTGCCTGTGCTGACTGAGGTAGCAAAGGAATGAAGAAAGAACAGACGCAGAGATACACAGAGAAGCTAGGACTGGGTGTACAGGGCTCTGATAGAGAAACTGCCACACCCAGGAGCTCAGCATATTTATTATAAACAGTTGAATAGGGAGGCGGGGTTTATTGTCTTAGTCCGCGTTCTACTGCCGTGAAGAAACAAAAGGACCATGGCAACTCTTATATGGAAAGCATCTAGTTGGGGCTGGCTTGCAGCTCAGAGGTCTAGTCTATAATGTCAAGGCAGGAAGTATGGCAGCACACAGGCAGACATGGTGCTAGAGACGTACCTGTGAGTTGTACATCCTGAAGAGCAGGCAGCAGGGAAAGAGTGACAAACTGGGCCTGGCTTGAGCATCTTAACCCTCAAAGCCCCTCCCCCAGTGACACACTTCCAACAAGGCCACGCCCACCCCAATAATGATGCCACTCCCTATGAGCCTATGGGGGCCATTTTCACTCAGACTGCCTTCAGGCATACAACTAAACCAAGGAGACAGGTTTAGCCAATCTTGGTAGGAGCAGTCTCTGGAGGAAGCACACTTTGGGCTATAAATATTTTGGGGGGAGAAGCTATAGTAGGCAATTTTTGCACATGTTATCAACATTTGTACTCAGACCAGAGGAAGACTTTGCCATCCTTCTAATACTCACCTGGAGGAAGGATTTGCCAAGTTCTCATTCGTCTGAGGCTTTGGTCCTTAACCATGGTTGGCTCATGTCAACAATGCACACCCACTCAAGACTTCACACACTCTACTTCCTCTGCTCGCCACAGGGCGTAGTGTGGGTGGGCCTTTATTTTGATTGATAGACCAGGTTATTCAATTATCTCTCTACTGCACAGTCCTATCCCATAATAAATATGTTTTTAATAATATGTAGGCTTAATTAATGCACAGTCATAAGATGATAAATAGAGGGCCCTCCTTAAAAGATTACTAGAGGACATAGAGTTTGCCTACACCAAAAACCAGTTCAGTCTGATTTGGCCATTCTATTCTTCATATCCAGACACAGAGAATGTGCTTGAATAGAAACTGTCTCAACCTTATTGCTACCAGGAGCAGGAAAACCCATAGAATTCCAAAGATGGAAATGAGTGTAGCTTGATGCAAGTGTCAAGGGGTTCTGAGGTTTCTGGGTACATTGTTTGGAGAGGGATGTGAGTATGTGTGTGTGTGTGTGTGTGTGTGTGTGTGTGTGTGTGTGCGCGCGCACGCGTGCATGTTGTGCAGTACTTACAGCTCAGAGAGCTAACAGCCAAATAAATTATTACAAGAGTATTATGTTTTTATTATTCAACCATAAAACAAACAAGACCCAATGGTGTGCTGCCTACAGGAAATTCAGTTCAATAGTAAAGACATACAGATAGAAGGTCAAAGTATGGGGAGAGATGTAGTACTGGCAAGCAGCATGCAAAAGCAAGTCATGACATCAGTATCTGCATCAGGTAAAATAGACAAAATAAATTCTAAGTAAAAAAACATGATTTTTAAAAACTGACAAAGAAAGTCAAGGTCAATGTACAATGATTAAAATAACATAAGTGTGTGTGTGTGTGTGTGTGTGTGTGTGTGTGTGTGTGTGTCCAGGACTGAAGCACACAATCACATAAACCAAACACCTGACAGATCAACTAAAGGAAGAGATGGACTCTACTAAAATAGTTGAGGACTTTCACTTTCATGTACACTTTTATCACTGGACAAATCATTCAGACACACTGAGCCCCTGAAAACATTGAAATTGAAGTATACTATAGTACACACTTGACCAAAAGATGTCAGAAAATCACCACACATTTCATTCTATAGTTGCAGCCTACAACGAGGTCTTCTCACCAGTACATGGAACATCTCCAGGATAGACTGGTCACATGTTAGGGCAAAAACAAGCTTCAGAAGATAGAATAAATTAAATAACAACAGGTTAATTCTTTGATCACAAGGTAATAAAAATAGAAATCAATGAGAAACTTTAAGGATAGTGAGACAAACACATGGAAATCAAACAACATTCTCTTGGCTGACACAGAGGCCAATGAAGAAATCAAAAAGACATTGAAAATTTCCTGTGAACAAGTGAAAGTACAACATTGCACAGCAATGGGATAGAGCAAGAGCCTAAGACAGGAGAGCCTTCATCAAAAAGGAGTAGGAGGAAGCAGAGAGAAGGAGAAGAGGGAGAGGGAGGAAGAGGAGCAGGAGAAGAAGAGGTGGAGAAAAAAAGAGGAGAAGAGCAAGAGGTGGGGGAAAAGAGGAGGAAGAGGAGGAAAGGAAGAGGGAAAAGAAGGAAAGACGATTTCCAAAGAACAGCCCAGTGATGCAGCTCAGGAAATGTAAAAACCAAGAACCAACAAACATCAATTAGAAGGACATAAATAAACAACTAGGATAAGGACTAAAATAAACTGAAACTATAAAAATACAAACTACCCAAGAAATGATTAGTCATTTTCGAATAGTTGTTTCGTTCTGTTTTGTTTTAAGATTAAACAAAATTAAGAAGCTCACCACCAACAATAACAACATAAAGAACCCTTTGGCGACACTAACTACTGTGGCTACCATCTGCAATCCTCCACAGGCTCGGGTTGGAAGCCTTGGTCCCAGCTGCGGAAGCTATTCCAGGGGGTGCTATACCTTGTCTAAGGTGGGCCCTGGATGGAAGGAGTAGGGCCCTGGGGCATGCCATTGAAGGGCAGCATGTCACTGGTCCTTGGCAGTGTCTGCTTCCTGGCTTTTGTGATGGAAACACCTCTACTCCACCCCACCTTTCTATTATGGTCTTCAGCTTAACACAGACCCAAAGCAATTAAATAAGTCAGTCAAGGGCTGACACCTCTGGACCATGAGCCCAAATAAACTTTTCCATGTTGTTTTCTCAGATATCTGTCACAGTCACACACTAAGGGGAAAAAAAACCCAAATAAGATCAGACATGGAAAAACACATGCAACAGCACAAAGGATCACTGCGGGCCTTCAGGGAGGATGGCATCAGCAAACAGGAAAACCAAGGAAGAACAAGTAAATCTTAGGTATGTGCAATCTACTGAACCTGGACCATTGGCTACCACAAATCAGAATATATCAATGACAAAATTAAATACCTAAAAACAAAGCCTTCCACCTATTCATAGCCAACCATTCTTTAATTATCTGTTATTTTAATTTCCACAAGTTCTATGGGCTCTTAAAGAGCACTGGGAAATGAGCCGTCCAGTAAGTCCTAAAGGATTCAAAAAGTCATGGGAAACAGAAAATAGGGAAGAGCAAAGAACTGGCTTATTTCACTCAGCATACCATCTTCCACCTAGGGATGGATATTCATCTCTCATCTTTATTCATTAGGTCTGTTGATGGACAGTTGGGTGATCTTCATACCCTCGCTCCTATGAACAATGTTACAGTAAACATAGAGGTGCATGTATGTCTGAGATTCTAATTTCATTTCTATTGTGTGTGTGCACACGTGCATGTGTGGGGGTGTGTTCAGGTGCGTGTGTGTGTGTGTGTGTGTGTGTGTGTGTTTTGCTGGGAGCATTGCCTTCCAAGTCTATATTTCACTCTCTAGTCCACTTCAAGCCATGCTCTGTATGCAACGTGAGATGCGGTCCAGTCTCGGTCTTCTGCCATGGACACCCAATTTCCCCAGCACTGCTGAGATGTTGCTGGCATTCTGCAGTGCATCAGCTTATTTTTAGGCTGTCTATTCCAAACCATGGGTCTGTACATGCGTGTCCCCGCCAGGCTTATCTTGTATTCCTGCAGGTTTGTAATATAGACTGAAAATCACTGCTAGCTCCAGTCTCACCGCTCCTACTGAAGATGGTTTGGCTGTTCAGAGTCACTTTATGCTTCTGATGTCCAACATCTGTCTCTCACTAATACGGTTAAGTTTATTCCTAAGTATGTTATTCTTTTTTTCCCCTTTCAGACAGTTCACCAATGGTATATAGAAAGCTCAATAGTTTCTATATATTGATTTTGTGTCATGCAACTGCACTGACTTTGTTCATCAGCCCTAACAGGTTTTTATGTGTGGAAATGAAGTGAGAACCTTAGAGGTTGCTGCCCTTCCATGCTTATTGCAGCATTGTGCATAACAGCTGAGCTCTGATAATAGTGTCGGGGTCCATCAGCAGGCTCATTCTCAGCTCTCATTGGAAGGCACACAGAGAGAGAAAGCACCACACTGAATCTAACCTATGAGGTCGGAAGCCATCACACCCACAGAAGCCTGAAAGAGAGGAGTGGTCGGGTGGAGGGGTAGGGGGAATGCGTGGGAGGATGTCAGCTAGTTGTGCGAAGTCCTTACACGGGATGAGAATGTTCTGGAACTCTCATGCACAATGTGGAAACTACATTTAACAATAACACATTTTCAACCTCTAGAACCCTGAATTAAGTAAACCTCTTTTTTCTACCAACATGATCATGCCCTGGGCATTTTGTTATAGTAGTTGTGATGATTAAACTTCATTATCAATTTAACTGGATGAATAATCACCTGGAAGACAAATCTCTGAGTCTTTTAAAGAGGATTAACTCAGAAGAGAAGATCCACCTCAAATGTAGTCACATCCTGTGGGCCAAGGGCCCCAAGAAAGCAATGAAAAGGGGTAGGGAGTGAACTGAATGTGAACATTCCTCTCTCTCTGCCTCCAGACGGTAGGTGCAATATGACCAGCCATGGCATACGCCAACGTCCCCTCTGTGACAACTATACTTTCCCCTCTTATCCCTGACTGTATCCCCTCAAACAGGGAGCCAGAGTCAGCCCTTCCTTCAGTTGTTTTTGTCATGCATTTTGCAGGGGAACTGATATGGTGTTGGGAACCTACTAGGAGAGCATTAGATCAAGTGACACAAGCCAATCACAAAAGCACAGACACTGGAAGGCTCTATTCTTGCACATCAGCACAGACACCGGAAGGCTCCATTCATGCACATCAGCACAGACACTGGAAGGCTCCATTCTTGCACATCAGCACAGACACTGGAAGGCTCCATTCTCACACACCAGCACAGACACTGGACAGCTCTATTCTCACACATCAGCAAAGACACTGGAAAGCTCCATTCATACACATCAGCACAGACACTGGACAGCTCCATTCTCACACATCAGCACAGACACTGGAAGGCTCCATTCATGCACATCTCAGGTTGTAGGATTCATAGAAAGTCTGGTGGTAGTTGCCAGAACTTGGGGAGGGGCCAATCCACTTGCAAAGGCAGATGAAAGGTGCTGACTGCCCCAAATATGGGTGTCACTGAATGTCTCAGAACTTACACTTAATAATGGATAAGACAGCAGATGCTGTGCTTTCTGTATTTTACCATAATTTTTCAATAAAAAATATTACCTTGGTAGGAAAAACTCAGGTTAATGGTGACAGAGGGAGAAAGATGAGGGACTGAGCTGCAAAAATGGCTGAATGTTTAGGGACAAAGAGATACAGCTACACCGGGAAAGGTGCCCACACTGAGCCATGAAACGGTGCAGTTAGCATGCTCGAGGGCCTCTTTGAATGAGTCAGGGGGGTAAAGAGAAGCATGCCTGTTTCTAGCTATCCTGGGGCTGAGCAGATGCCGGCATCCTGGGCATTTATGGGGCTGTGTTCCCAGAGTCTGCTACAATGAGAGGACATTAAATGTAAATTTCTCGATGTTAAAATAACTGGTGAAGGAAATTTCAACACGATAATATGAGTTCCAAGGATACTGTGGCTCCAGCGAGAGAATGTGAACAGATGGAGGAGAAGCCCTGGCAGCCCTGGCCCAGGAGAGGCGTCACAGCCCTGGGGCAGGCACAGGAAACTTCTAGAACCAACGGCTGCCTCCCTCCTCACCTCACGCATCTCTCCCTCTAGTGCTCAGTGGAGAGACAGCTGTGGTGCTTTCTGCTGGGGAGAGGGAGGAGGACACACTGGAGTATTTACTCAGGGAAGGCACCATGGAAAGCTGCTGCCCCTCTCTTGCTTTGTGCAAGGACAGCTGGTGGCTGACACATCAGACCTAAGTGAGATTACCGGAGGAGAGAGGGGCTCGGTGTCTCTACTGCAATGATAAAACAATACACTGCATCATCAGCCAGCATAGGCAGCAAGCTTTTTTTGCCAAGGCTTTGACTCGGTCAAAATTCTGTAAGGCGAGACTGGAGAGATGGCTCAGTGGTTAAGAGTACTTACTGCTCTTCCAGAGGATCTGTGTTTGGTTCCCAAATCCTACAAGGCAGCTCACAGTTGATCTTAATTGCCATTCTAGGGGCTTCAGAACCCCTCTTCTAGATGCTGAGGGCATCAGGCACACACGTGATATACATATGTGCATACAGGCAAAACACTCAAACAAGTTAAAATAAGTGAATCTTAATAACCTAGAAACCTAACAATCACCACTCATAATAAGGCCAGAGGCTGTTTACAGGATGCTGAGGCCTCTGGCAAGCTGACATTTACTGAGCTCACAGAGGAGAGAGAATCACAATATCCCCAGGTGTACCAACAGTGAGATTGTGCGGTTATCTTTCCACACCGTTGTCTTGGCAAATGGGGTTGTACTACTCCTTTGAAACAGAGCATAGATATGTTCTACTCTATTCTTTTTCCTAATAGAACTGAACCCATGAGAACTGGCTGAATCAGAGTGGATTCATGAGTATCTGTGCTGGCAAACAGAAATTAATAAAGCCAGAGCCTCAAGAAAGAAGGCTGCCTACATTGTTGCCTGACAGTGACTCTCAGAGGAGCCTATCGGAACCACAGCCAGCAGAGAGGCCATTTAGCCCTATTGAAAAGAGTGACGACAAGGATTTCCTTGGCAATTATCTGCTCAACATTGAAGTACTGTGACCCTTACTAGGGACCAAATGTACCAAAGAGAATTTATTCCAAACACCTTCTCATTATGCCTTTAATAGTTACCCTTTTAGGTTGACTACACTGTCATGGATGGTCATCCCACCATCCCTAAAATTGACTCTTTAAAATTCCATGTGTTAAGCAAAAGTGACATAATAAAGCAATAACAAAAGAGAAAATAAAGAAAATAATAACTGAGATAGTCTTGAGCCCTAACATAATGACAACTATACTAGATATAAATGGTTTAAATATACCAAGCAAAAGATGAAAATTGGCAGGGAAAAAAATTAGCAGTCAAACTATGCAGAGAAGTGAAATATGGCCATACAAAAACATACAATCCACATTCGGACACAACCAAACTGTTCTACAATATGAAAAAATTTTAAAATCCGTAGTGAAAGCAGGATTCCCCATGGAGGGGTAAGGACAGCAACCCACCTACAAAACCCTCCACTCAAAATGTGTCCTGCCTACAAGAAGTAGAGAGATGGAGCAGAGACTGAGGGAGTAGCCAACAAATGACCGGGCCAATTTGAGCCACATTCCATGGGCAAGAACCAGTCTTGGACACTATTTATGATACTCTGCTATGCTTGCAGACAGGAGTCTAGCATGGCTGTCCTCTGAGAAACTCCATCCAGCAGCCTGTGGAAAGAGATGCAGAAACCCACAGCGAAACATTAGATCCAGAAAGAGTTGGGGGAAGGATTGA
The DNA here is from genome assembly GCA_902729485.2 of Mus minutoides. Taxonomy (NCBI): domain Eukaryota; kingdom Metazoa; phylum Chordata; class Mammalia; order Rodentia; family Muridae; genus Mus; species Mus minutoides. The sequence goes on from LR751154.1 coordinate 101,385, forward strand.
AAGCCCTGAAGGGGATAGAAACTCCACAAGAAGACCACCAGAATCAACTAACCTGGACCTTTGTGGACTTACGGAGACTGAACTACCAGAGATCATACATGAGCTGGATCCAGACTCCTCATACATATGTAACACATATGCAGCTTGACCTTCATGCAGGTCCCCCAACAGCTGGAACAGGATCTATCTCTGACTCTGTTGCCTTTCTGAGGATTCTGTTCCTCTAACTGGGCTGCCTTGTTTGGCCTCAGTGGGAGAGGATGTGCCAAGTCCTGCAGTGACTTGATATGCAAACATAGAGATGGGTTGGTACCCAGAGGGAACCTCCCCCTTCTCAGAGGAAAAGGGGAGAGGAAGGACTGTGTGAGTGGAGCCGGGAGCAGGGTGGGGGCTGTGATTGGGATGTTAAATAAATAAATAAATATAAAAAATAAAGCCAAAGCACCCTGGTAAGTCCATACTAGAAACAAGAGGGAAAAATGACTAAAGCACATGACACTTGAATGTAGCTCAAGGTCAGACTAAGGACGAAACCAAGCTCCAAAGTCTCAAGATATACAATTCCACATAAATAATGTCCCTTGATAAATTAATCCTCTAAGTTAACAGACATAATATTCTTTAAAATACTAAATAATGAGATTGGAGATTGGAGCAACGATGGCCAAGGTTGTGGGAGTGGAGAGATGCAGATGACAGAGGAGGAGTTAGGTCAAGGAGCACTGACCCTGCGTCTTCCTTGTGGGGGCTATATGATCTGTACCAAAAACCTTCATAGCACTAATCCACACATTCTCTGATACTGAACCTTCATAGAGCTAGTGCACGTATTCTCTGATACTGATGTCCAATTGTGATGCTGTGTCAGAGCTAACCAAGAGGGTTAAACAGGAGAAGAGTCGTGGGCCTTTCTCCACTGCCCTTGTGATTTCATGTGCATCTATAGTTATTTCCAAATAAAACAAGGATTAAAAAGCTCAAGGCAGGGCTGAGGATGTGGCTCAGTTGGTAAAGTATTTTTGCCTACCATGCACAAAGTCTTAGCTTCCATTCCCAGCACTTCCTAAGCCAAGAGTGATGGTGCACACCTTGATCCTAGCACTTGGGAGATGATAGCAGGAGGATCAGAAGTTCAAGGTCACCCTCAGCTACATAGCAAGCTCCAGGCCAAGGCAGGGTATATGAGACCCTGACAAATAAATAAATAAATAAACAAACAAACAAACAAACAAACAAACGGAAAATTATACAAACCCGATACTGGTCTTTTTCTTTTTCTTTCCTTTCCTTTCCTTTCCTTTCCTTTCCTTTCCTTTCCTTTCCTTTCCTTTCCTTTCCTTTCCTTTCCTTTCCTTTTCCTTCTTCTTCTTCTTCTTCTTCTTCTTCTTCTTCTTCTTCTTCTTCTTCTTCTTCTTCTTCTTCTTCTTCTTCTTTTTGTTTTTTTGTCTTGTTTTGTTTGTTTTTGGTTTTTTGAGACACGGTTTCTCTGCATAGTCCTGGCTGTCCTGGAACTCACTTTGTAGACCAGGCTGACCTCGAACTCAGAAATCTGCCTGCCTCTGCCTCCCGAGTGCTGGGATTAAAGGTGTGCACCACCACGCCCGGCTTGGTCTTTTTCAACTATCATGTGATCATGGGTGAGTGGGCCTCGTTGCCCGATGGGGATGTTACTATACACATGTGACCTTTCTGGCAGATTAAGAAGCATCTTCCCACCACCATAAACTGTTGCCACTTGCGTATGTGTGCTGGGGCAAGCCCTAGTGCCCCCTGGGAGACAGGCTGTAACTAAGAAATAAACAGGCTTGATTCTATGTGTCTGGGCAGGGCTGAAGTAATATTTATAACACCTGACAACACATACTAAGACTATGACAGACACTATACTGCCTATGTCCCTAATTGAAGGAAGTTCTAAAATTCTGCTCCAGGTTATTTAAAACAGTGTGTGTGTGTGTGTGTGTGTAAATGTGAACACATGTCTTTTTTTCCCTGCCAAGCTCACAGGGTCCCTGACTCCTTGCCCCAGGTGAAGAACATCACCTCGGAATAGTCTCACCACATCCCACGAGTTTTAATGGGCTCCTATTTTCATCTTTGTTCAGTTGAAAATATTTTCTTATTTGCATCATGATTTCCTCCCTGGCCTGAGGGTTGTATAGTCATGTATTTCTTTGCATCTCCTCAGACCTGCAGCTCCTTGTAAATAGGTTTTAGCTGCCATCGCGTCCTTGGAGGCTGCTGGTGGCAGATGTTCGCCTAGCCCAGGTGCCTTGAGTGTGAGCTTCAAGTTGACCAAGCCCTTGGCCACCGTGAGCAAGACAAAGCGCTTCATGTATACATCTTACCAAGTCAAGAGTTAAACATATACACCTCTCCCCCCCCCTTTTTTTTAATGAGCAGAAGCACAGGCTCCAGTTTCAAAGGCACTGTGGCTACCTGACTGGGAACCTGGGGTTTGGGAAGGTCAGGATAGGTGTCCCCAGCTGTGAGTCCTTCCTGTTGCCACCTGTCTGGGCTTTGTCCTTCTGCTCTTTGTCAAAGTGAGGAGTGACCTTGGGGGCTACGAGGGAACAGGATGAGAATCTTGCTGAGGAGGAGCTGCAGCAGGCTCCAGATGAGCTGCCTTGCAATGGCTAAAATCAAAGAGGCACCTGAGGTGCTAGGGATGAGGTGGGCTGGGGAGTTGGGACTGCATACTGCCAACACAGGATGGGAAAGGGCTGTCAAAGAGTCTGGAAATCCAGGGTGAACTAACTGGCCAAGTGTCATTCTGTGACACAGAGGGTTGGAAATCTGAGAGCCTGTGGAATTCATTTCAAACCCTTAACTGACCGTACCATCTTTGGGATGCCCTTGGACTTCCTGGTTTGGGTTCCCCATGGACACAGAGAAGAAGCAGAACTAGATCTTTCTCTCTGTGGATTCACTTCCTCACTCTGAGATGCCGTAACTATTGAGGGAGTGGCCTGGCACCTCTGACCCTCAACCTGCCCCATGTGGACAGAAACAGATAATATCTGCCCATTGAGGGATCACTAGATGGACCAAGGATATTGGACAAGAGAGAGTGTGTTGAAAATTTATGTGACCTGTTTTCCAAACCACTCAGCCTGCCTTTAGGAACAAGGTCATAGAAACAGGGATGAATTGACGTCTTCTCTGGCCTCCACCCTCTAGCAACCCTAAAGAAACTTGACCTGCAGCCTTTACATACACTATCCCCCTTAGACACCCCACCCCCATCCCTGCAACCCTCCAGAGGCTCCCAGGTGAGTCCTGGCTACACTCAGGCTGCTGGCCTCTGATGCTGGTGCTCACCAAGGGTTCTCCACATTTGCCAGCAACTTCAAACACAAGAAAAGAGTCTTACCAGGCCAAGGAAAGTCCCTTGGCAGTCTCCGTGGTGTTAGAATTCAGAGCCCTGGTGTTGCATGAAACAGGGGTACTAGCTCTTTGCCAGGACCAGGACTAGAGAAAGACTTGTGGGTGCAGGCTGTGTGAAGAGTTCTGAGTGTCATCCACTTGTCGACCCTACACTTGGTATCTCTTTAGTCCCATTCTTGTCCATCACTGTGGTAAAGTGTACATATGGACAGTGCCTAGAACACACAGCCTTAGCCCATGCACAAACATGCCCATGACTCAGACACCTGCTTGGCTCCACCACAGATGCCCACATCAGGAGGAAGAAAGTACTAGAAGTCTCTGCTAGGACCTGGGAATGAGCATTGCTGAAGGGAGCTAAGGTGACACTGAATCTGAGTCTATCTGTCTCCAGGCTCCAACCTAGGTATAAATAAAGGAGGGTGGCACACAGTAGGTGAAAGAGAAGCAGAAAGGAATCATGGGAAGTCCCCAATTCTCAGTCCTTGTACCCTGGGAAGCAGCTTTATGTTGTCTGGGAATCCTTTTCCCTGTGTGTTCCAGCCAGTAAAACAGAGACATTTATTTTCTCTCCAGTTACAGCCTCCTGCCCTCTACCCTCAGCTGAAGTTGGGCTGGGATCTATATCTCTAGAGAAATCCTCCCCTGAGCACAGATTCCCAGCCCTTCCCACATCTTATAAATGATGCTACTGTCTTCTTTCTTGGGTGAGTTTTTCCAAGAAGCTGTTAGGATGCTGGGTAAGCAGACCCCAGTGTTTTCTTTCTTTCTTTTTTCTTTTTTTTCCCTGGCTCCAGTCATAAAGGCTCTGAATCCTGGGGGAAACCTTAGCCCAAGTTGCCTGGGGCTGGGTCAGCATGCCTCTGGGTCTGATGATCTCTACTTCATCTGTTAGGAGTCCAGGCACGGTGCCGCAAGTCTCGACTCCTTGACTGAATTAGCCACTTAAACAGGTGCCTGTCTGCCAGGTGACATGCTGCTGGAATTCCAAAAGGTCCCTGACTCATTCTAAGGGGGGGGTTTCCAAGCCCAATACCAGACTTCACTAACCACACAGTTGGAGCAAAGCTGAGAGTATCTCTACCTAGGATGTGGGAGAAATAACAGGGGGACAGGACAGTGGAGTAGGGCGGGAAGAGCAGGACATTCTCACTTCATCCCTTCCACCACATCCCAGGCCATCCGCCCTGTGGAGAGCCACAGAGGTAGGGGTGTGTGTGGTACCCAAGTGTTTCTCTTAACCTTCGTGGACTGACAAATCACTCCAAATGTAGAAGATTCAAATCTCATCTCTTGAGAGTTGACGGGGCAGAGAATGATAAGACTCAGCTGGGTACCTCTTCTGCTCCATGCAGTAGCATCTGGGTACACAGCTGGGACGGGCTGGGAGACTCCACTTTGTTTTTTCATATGTCTCATGCTTTAAAGGGTGGTAGTGGGGTTAGTGTTCTTTCCCCATTTCTGTGAGGTTCCCACCAACTGTGATTTTTTTCCCTGTGGTTGCCATAGGACGTCAGGTGGTAGTCTGGCTTCTTACCTGGCAGCTCAGAGTCACAAAAGGAGAGGTTTCTAGAGTTTCCTAAGGCTCAGCCTAGGCCTGGCATTGCAGCACTTCCCTGTTCTTCTTTATAAACTGAGTCACACAGCAGCCCAGATTTCCCAGGAGGGAACCGTCCAAGAACAGGAGGACCAGGAAGGCAGAATTTGTAGGAGTAGGAGTCATCTTTGGAGCCACTCCACCAAGGAGGAAGAATCCTTTGATATGACCTCAGATTCCATTGGTGATTCAAACACACACACACACACACACACACACACACACACACACACACACACACACATGCTGGTACATGGCCAACCAGGCAGGTATAAAACCCTAATATGGCCTTGAATGTCCATTGTGCAAGTCAGATGATGCACATCTGTGATCCCAGCATTTGGGAAGCAAAGTGGGAGGATCATGAGTTTGATGCTAACTTGACTTAACAGCCAAGAAGAAAGAGGAAGAGGAGGAGGAAGACAGAGGGGAAGTGCAAGGAAGAGATGAAAGAAAAAGACAAATAGGGAGACAGGAGGAGAAAGGAAAGAGAAGGCAGGATGGAAGTGACTATACAAGTTCAAAGTAGTGAGTGTGACAGTTCCCACAATGGTGACATCCAGGCAGGTACAGGTTCTGGCCAGGATCCTCAATTTTTATTGTCACAATATGTCACTTGCTCTGTTAATTGTCAAAACATACAAATACCCGAGGGAAACCCCACTTGACAAGTTCTTTCCCAAGAACATAGCCTGGAGCCCTCTGCCACCCTTTTCTGCATCAAAACCTCCCTCAGAGAAGTGATGTCTGTGTCAAGCCCCCTAATTTGTTTTGTGACTCCGAGCTGCCAGGTAAGAAGCCAGAATACTTGTAGCTACCCTTGAGGAAACCCAGTCTGCTCCCTCAGAATCGGGATGGAGCCTGCACTGTGGCTCCAGCCCACTTCTCTGCCTTCTCTATCTCTTGTCTCTGAGTCTCCATTTTCTATCATTCTACACTCTTCTGTCTGTGCAGGTTACTACAAGCCTTTCTTTGAAAGAGATGGGGAGAGGAAAGGGTGCAACCATACAGACTGACTCAAGCAACAGATGTGGTGTCCCTGGAATGATAGCCCAGAATTTGACACAACTGCAGGAAGAGTTGGTGACATCATCTAGAATTGACCGACTTCGGCACAAGCACTTACTGAATACCTACTGTTTGCCTGACTGGTTCAAGGCTTTGAGGTCCCATCTGTGAACAAAGCAAGTTCTCTCCAGGAGGACAGAGGGCTGGAGCGCTCTGCCTAGCAAGAACAAGGTGTTTTCAGAGAGAAGAGGGAAGGTGAAGGTGGTCAGGGGAATGAGGGGATCTGTTGCCTTTTTACTTGGGAACTGAAGGAAACATGGTTTGCAGAAGGGATGTCTGAATTAAAACTTGAGAGGCAGGAAGGAAGCCTCCGAGGGGCTTCCAGGATTAAAAACAGTCTGCATGATGGGAAAGATGACGTAAAGGGAAGGCTGGCATGACCAGAACAGTTCTCAAAGGATCAAGTCGGGACGGTCAGTGGTCTGCAAGATTTGTTTAATCAAGATCACTATATTTGTTTGTAGAAAACAAAATTCTTATTTTCTTTAAATTTTTTTCTTGGACAAAACATTTGTATCCACTCATAGTGTGCACAGAAAGATTTAGGTGTATTTAAACACTGTGAAACAATTAGATCATGGGAGGTCCTCATCTCACAGACCTGCAGTTTACTTCAGCTGTTTTCAAGGGTGCCTGTGGTAGGCTCTTACCATCTCCCCTTTCTACAGCCTGTCTCCAGAACTTACCCCTTCTCTCTAATAAAAGCTCCATCCCCACAGACATGAACTTGTGAGATGTTGAATTTCAGGAACGGGTTCCTTTTACTTGTAAGGTATTCCCCATCTCTGTCCATGTTGCTAACAATGTACATTTCCTTTTTAAGACTGAACAGTATTCCAGAGGTGGGGAAGGGAGAGGGAGAGGGAGAGGGAGAGGGAGAGGGAGAGGGAAGAGGAGAGGAGAGGAGAGGAGATGAGAGAGAGAGAGAGAGAGAGAGAGAGAGAGAGAGAGAGAGAGAGAGATTATCATTCACATTTTCTTTCTCTACTCACTTGCCAGTGAATGCTTAGGTTGAGTCTGTGTTCACTACAGAGAACGTGGGAATACACAGAGCAATCTCTTCACAGTGCTTAATTCATCCCTTTGAGTATATACCTATAAATGGTATTGCTGGATAATGCAGTAATTCTGTCTTTAATTTTTTTTTCGGCAAGAGCAGTATCAATTAAACTCTTGTAAACAACAGCCTAGAAGCATCCCCTTTCCTCCAGACTCTCACTGGCCCCTGTATCTTCATCCTTTGAATAAAGGCCATTCTAACAGACCCATCCCGCCTCATCGTGGGGATTATTTGCATATTGTTGGTAATCATTTGAATAGCATTAGTAGTGTTGGCGTTTTTTGATTGGCTGCTGGTCAGGATATCTGTTCAGCCTTGCTGCCGGTGTTGTAACTGGATTGCCTGTCTGCTATTCATCTATGGGAACTCCTTCTACATGGAATTCCAACCCCTTGCTGATGTGTGGTTTGCATATCCCTTCTTACACTCCTTAGATTTTTTTTTCTTCAGGTGGCTGATTGTTTCCTTTGCTGGGGAAAGCTCTTTAGTTTGATGTGCAGTCCCTGTATCTCCTACTTTGGTTGTATTTTAAAGTCGAATCCAAAGGATTTTTGCTTAGAAAATGGTAGATGAGCTTCCCCATTGTCTTCTAGTAGCTTAGTCTTTAAACCACTCTGCGTTAATTTTTGTGTGTGACAAAAGATAAGGCCCTTCTTCAATCTTTGCCTATGGGGATGGTGCGTCCCCAGCACCGTTCACTGAAGAAGCTTCCTTCCCAGCTGCACTTCCTGGCACCTGCACCTGTGTGCATGAGTGCCTGGACGAGTTTCTGAGCCCTCAGCTCTGTTTGTTGGTCTACCTGTCGACTTTCATGCTGCTGCCATGCTGTTTTATTCCTGTAACTCTGCAGCATAGTTTGAAATCAGGAAGCGTGATGCCTGCAGCTTTGTTCGTTTGAGATTATTTGCATTTTTCAGCCTTTTGGGATATCATACACACAAAGGTTGAGATTGTATGTGAATTTCTTTTGTCATTCTTTGAAAAGTATCCCTGAAGATTTTAAGAAGGATCACAATGAATCCTCAAGTTGTGTGTGTCTATAGCAGCCTAAGGCTGTAATTCTCAATCTGGAGAGATAGTTAAACACATAAAGTGCATGATGAGCCCATGAGGACCAGAGTTCAGATCTCCAGAATCCACATCAATGCCAGGTGAGCATTACTCCTCAGAGTAAGATGGCTACTGAGAAGAGCCACATCAGAGAGCTCTGAGTGTGACTGAGGGAGCCTGCCTCAGTGGGCAAGGCCAATGAGTGATCAAAGATGATTTCCTGCATCAACCCTAGACCTCTGTGTGCATCCACAATAGTGCAAATGTACATACACACATGCACATGCACGCACACACACACACACACACACATACTCTCAGGCACACATACACACAAGCATTCATACTCTCTCTGTCTCTGTCTGTCTCTTTCTCTCTTTCACACACACACATACACACACACACCCTGGAAAAAATAATATGCAAATACTGATGATCTTTCTGCTTGTGTTTCTTAATTTCTTTCGTCAAAGATTTGGAGTTTTAGTGCATAGGTTTTTCTCTTAGTTGAACTTACTCCTAAGTACTTTGCTTGCTTTATAGCTGTTGGAATTGCTTCTCTGATTTTTTTTCTTTTTAGGTCCTTTCCTGACTCCTGTCTCTTTGTTGATGTTTTTCTGTCCCTGAGTTGTCTGCGTTCTCTTGTAGCTCACTGAGATCCTTAAGGTCATCTTAGTTTCTTTTTCTGTTGCTGTGATAAAATGCCCTGCCAAAAAGCAACATGAAGGAGGAAAGGTTTGCCTGGGCTCAGAGTTCAAGGAATAGTCTGTCAGGCAGGGAAGTCAGAGCAGCTGGAGTGTAAGACAACTGGGGACATTACAACCCCAATCAAGAAGCAAGAACAATGAACACTTGTGCTAAGCTCACTTGATTTTCTGCAGCATCCAGGACCCTAGCCTAGGAAATGGCTCCACCCACGGTGGGCAGCTTTTCTTTCCTCAATTAACACAATCAAGATAACCTCCTATATGCATCCCCAGAGGCCCATCTCCCAGATCCTGTCACATTGACAATTATAACTACCACAAAGATGATCATTTGAGTTCTTTTCAGGTAATCCATAACTTGCTATTTCTTTAGGATCCACTATTGGAGTTCATTTTATTTCTTCATTGGTACCATAAGTCCCTGGTTGTCCATGATCCTGTGGCCATGTATTCCTGTCTTCGAATTAGAAGTTGGTAACTCTTCTAGCTTTTATATTCTGACTGTGGGTTTTTTTTTTTAAAAAGTCCTTCACATATCAGTCAGCCCAAAGAATCTGGGAAAGTCATCTGGTAAGGCTTCTATCTGGTGATCTCAAGTAGGCTGATCGTCTGCTGTGTCAGCAAGTTGGTGTCCTGGAGGCTGCATCCAAAGAGACTGGTCTAGAGCCTAGGTCCTCAGAGATGAGCCTCAAGGTCTGCATGCAGAACCCATGTGGGAGAAGTGGTTGATTAGGAATATGGCGTCATCCCTGCTGCTTATAGGGTTATAGGAATAGACTGACTCTGTCCACTAGAAATAGAAAGCCTAGGGCTGAGGCAGACCTTGAGTATAGTCTGTAGAGACTGAACTAGACTAGCACTGAATAAGTGTGACACCTAGAGCCACAAGAGTAGCCAGAAGCCTGAATCTGTAGGAGCTGTCTGGAAGATGGATACACTGGTATTGATCTAGTGCTGATGTAGTCTCACCCACAAGGGTGAGACTGGGTCTAAAACCTGGGTCTATGGCAACTGGTCATAGATTGAGGGTTATTGAAACAGGCCCAGACCCTGGCTCTAGCAGAACATTTGCCAATGTGAATCTATCTAGAACCCAGCTCTATGCCTGGATCTGTGGGTATTGGCCTTTAGACTGGGTTTTCTCCATGTGTTCTGGGTCTTGGAGCTACAAGGACCAGTCTAGCACTGAAGCAAATCCGGAGCTCTCATGAGCCTTCCAGGCACCAGTGTCTACAGAGTGCGTTGGACTGCTAGAATGTAGAGCGCACAGTAGACAGCCCATATCCTTTGAGACTGAGCCAGAGCCTGAGCCACAGGAGCTAACCTAGAGCTAGGTCTCCAAGTGCCTGCCTGGCATTTTGTAACCAATGCTGAAGCAGAGCAGAGTAAACTCAGCAATGATAGCACCCTGCACCCAGAAAATATTAATGTGTTGTTCTGTGGAACTTTTGTTTCAGTTGTACATAGAGGCGGTCAACTGGAAAGAATACAAAATAAACTGCACAGCGTACATTGTGGTTAGAAGGGAAAACGGATCCCAATCTGTGGGAAGCAGAAGGCAAAGCTGTGGCTGGAAAAACCATCTAAAAGAAGTATGAAGCTGAGGGAGCTGGGAGAAAAGAGGCTCCAGGCCAGGAAGAGGGACTGAGCGACAGCACGAAGTCCACATTGAGTCATCAGACAGGTTTTCCCAACTGGACACATCTCTAAGAGTCAGAAACCCCATATGTAAAAACAGGGATAATAATCTCAGGGTGGGGGTTGAGATGGAGAACAAAGGATATAACAGATAAGACAGGGCACACAGTGTTGGGTACAAAGAAAGTACTTAAATACATTTGCTTGTCTCTTCCATCTCTGTCTTCTCCATACCCTCTACTCCTTCTTAGCCTCCTCACTGTCACCCAAGACTGCTGGATCCCTTGGGGATGGCCATAACTTGTACACTTGGTAGGATAGTGTTATATAGTAGTTTCTTCAGAGATACAACCTTCCATCTTGGAAGCTTAAGGTCTGGGCTAAGGTGGGCATCAAGATGGCTTAGTGCCCATCTATCTGCCCATCTACTCATCCACCACTATATACCCATTCACCTACCTACCTCTTTATCCATTCATGTATGTATGCATCCATCTGTGCATCTGTCTATCCATATATACACCCACCCAACCACTATCCTTCCATGTATCTACTCATCCATTTATTCATCCATCTATCCATCAATCATTCATCTATCATCTATCAAACCTTGGACTGGATTTAGAGCTGGTTCTAAGATCCCCAATGTGGATGCTAGGAAATGAACCTGGATCCTCTACAAAGATCAACAAGTGCTCTTAATCACTAAGCCATCTCTCCAGCCTAAGATAGTATTTCTTTGTCAGTGATTCATAATGCCCTTTTGCATAATAAAGATGTTCAAAAATGTACAGTGAATGCATTAATGAAAAAGCACAGATATATGGATGGATGGAAGGAGGGATGGGTGGATGGATGGATGGATGGATGGATGGATGGATGGATGGACGGACGGACGGACGGACGGACGGATGGATGGATGGATGAATGAATGGAGAGAGGAATCGGTAGACAGATGGATAGATGAATGGATGGATGGGTGGGTAGATGGATGGATGGATGGGTGGGTGGATGGATGGATGGATGGATGGATGGATGGATGGATGGATGGATGGATGAGCAGTGAGCCTTCTTGGTACTCACTTAAGCCCAGACCTTAGACTGTCTCCCTCCCTGAGGCTGCACACAACCTGGGCCATCATTCAAGTGAACAGCTCACCTGGGCTGGAGAGAAATCGCAGCCTCAGAATGAGAATCTGGAGGTCCTTAGGAGCCAGAGAAGCCACCCAGAGGAGCCAGGCTCCATGCAAACCTTCAAGGAGCTTCCGTGAGAGAAAATGATTTAATTATCAGAGTGTCACCAAACAAATTGTACGCCTCATTTTTGGGTACTTAATGCTTATGGTAATTAACGTTACAGAGATTTTTCTTCTCTCTTCTGTTTATATTTAGTGTAGCCACTCACAATAGAACTAAAATTATTTCAACTAATCTTAGGTGCTCCCTCGCCACTGCCCCTCCGTGGCTTCTGCGTTGCTGATCCCTGAACGCAATCTTTAACTTCAGAGACAGCCAAACACGGGACAAATTGGAATCAATGCTGCCTTTGTCTTCGCTAATAAGCGGCTGCCACGCAGAGAAATGCAGAACTGCTAATTGGCTGCTCTCAATGGGGAAGAGACAATAGTGAGGAGGATGCTGGGGATTAATTATAGGTTTGCCTTCTGCTGGCCCTGGCTTCTGCAGCTCCTGGCTTGCAATGCATCTAGGCCAGGCCTCACAAGCCACCCATCTTCAGAAGCAAGGTATCACTCTCTCATACAGGGAGTTCTCCTGGGTTTAGAAGCACAGCCTTACACACAGAGGTCAAGGGAAGAGAGGCAGGAAGAGGAAGGGGCCCAGGCACATATGCTCTAGGATGGGAATACTGTGCTCACATGCTCATGAAGGAAACTCTTGGAACACTAGGAGACGAGATTCTGATTAGAGGCATGTTTGAAGGTAAGCCCAGCTCCTAAAAGGAGGTGCACACCCACTAAGGCAGCTAAGCAGGAGGACTCTGCTGGGCCTGCGTGGGACTCAAACCTCACTTGATCCAACACTCACATTCTGAGATAGGCCGGAATAAGGCAATGGGCCAAGCTCAACATCCAAAGACAAGTGGTCCACCTCCCCGCCTGCCCTCCCCTTGACCTTCATCGTAGGGATAACGGGAGCCAGGAGCGGCCTGATGACTGTGGAGGTAACACAGTTAGTGCATCAGAGGGGAGGGAGTTTTGATTTAGGTCTATTTGGTGGCAAAACCCATGGCTTGAGGCTGCACTCCACACTGCTTAACAGCCAGTATCTTGTGTGGAGGTAGAAAAGGACATCAATGAGTGACCGGTCTCTTTCTAGAACTCTCTTAATACTTCCATCCCAAACACTTCCTCAGTCTCCCCTGTGACCTGACCTTGGGGCTCAGAAACAGAAACAGAAAAACCTAACATTGCCGCTTGCAGCCAACGTCCTTTAGTTAAAGATAATTTCAGTGTCTTGAGATCGTAATGCTCTTGGGAATGGCCTCTTTCCTCAGCGCTTCTGAGTACACACATCTACGTAGGACTGATTGATTCTTACAGTTGTGCTATTAAAACCTAACTAGGCCGGTGTGAGTCACACATTCAAAAGGAGAGATGGTTCCAGCATGTGAGTGTGTTCATTTCTTTTTTTCAAGCCTCCTTTTGTGCTCAACTCGAGAGAAATATTCAAAATTCAAGTAATGAGGTCTTCCTGGTGAGTCTCCCTCCCTGATGCCCTGGGTAAAAATAACATAAAATGCCAGCCCTCTCTCTGCTTCCAGTGTACGAGCAGGCTGGTTCTTCCTGAATGCTTACCTCTAGAATTTGAATACGGGTAAAATTTAGAGAAATTACCTCAATTCCTCAGTACATTTGCAGATCTATTAAGACAGGGCCCAGCTTTTTAAGTCGTCCCCAGTTTGTGGGAACTGCAGCCCACAGCTGCCTGGCAAACAATGGCCAGCTGTCACATTTAGAAGCAGGCTTGGCGGTGCTCACCTCAGCAGCCTGTGCCACCCGCTGGGCCCATCCTCCCAGGCAGCCTTACCAACCCCGCAGGGGCCAGGCCTCCTGCGGGGCAGTAATGGTTCTGAAAAGCACTCACCACCTTGGGAGCCTAGCAGATCTGCCTGGGTATCCCTGGCGCTGTCTCCTCCTGGTTAGGAGACACTGGGTGAATGGCCTCACCTTCTTTGCTTTGGTCCCAAGATGGAAATAGTAAGACACTAGTAGCCAGAGTATGGTGAGAAGGGGCACAGAGTGGCCCCTCCCTTCCTGCCTGGTACCCAGGGAGCTGCAGCCAGCAGGTATACCTTCTGTTATGTTTGTCCTTCAGAACCCTCCAGACTGTCTGGGTCCCTAGGGAGAGGGGCCTTGGAGAGCAGTCTCTCTGCCTGGCACCTCCTCTCCTTTCTGCCTTTGTCCCTATATACCACCCTGAGTAGCTGGCCTGCACTTGAAGCTTCGGAACATCCCTGTCTCCATTAGCTCTGTGGGATGTGACCAAGGGAGTCTCTTCAGCTGTGTGTCCCTCCATGGAAGGTTCTTCTCGAGGTGATCCTTTGTTCATCATGGACTGGGAACCACCACCAACACCTGCTCTCCTCATTTGAGTTGATAGCAGCTTAACTATCACCAGTCCCAGTACACTACCTGCTGCAAGGTTCCTCCCTGCCCATTGCACATGCCTTTATAAGCCAGGCTCATCTTATCCTACATGAGAATGCCCATCTGTTTCCTGCTAAGAGGTTATAGGGCTTGTCCATCCTTCCTTTCATCTAATTCCTCTGGGACTTACAGGAGAGGGAAGGAGATGCCAGGAAGACCTGGGAGTTTTAAAAAAAAAATGCCACCTCCTCCAAGAAACCCTCAAAGATTGCACTAGCATCTCTTTTCTATGATTCTTCTCCCCTCCCCCCACCTCTCTCTCTCTCTCTCTCTCTCTCTCTCTCTCTCTCATATTGTGCACTATCTGTCCACACCCCCTCTGCCACACTGTAGTACCATTATAGCAGAGACAGAGCTACTGTAGCTTTTTCCAAGCCTGGCTTCTATACCTCCAGTTGCTCCATCTCTCCCACCTAAAGCATGCTAATTCCACCCCAGAATGCAGACATCCCACTCCCTGGCACGGCTCCGAAGTCTGCAGCTACAGACTTGGGTGTGTGGAAAGTGTCCTTCTCCTTGTTTTCCTAAATTCATCTCTGAAGGGTGACCAGGAATATCAGGGACAATTTCTTAAGTGATCCGACGCCCCAGGGATCTCCCTGGAGGAGACTTGAACTGGCCCCGTTCTCATTCCCTCACTAAAGCTCTGCCCTAGACAAAGAAACTCCAAGGCCGATAGCTTAGAGATCCACGACCTGACAATGAGATGGCTTCATGCATTGGAACACAGCAGGAGCTGATGGGATGGGGCCTACATACGAAGACAGGGACTAGTCAAACGGGCCAAGTTCCAGATCCTGGAAGGAGTACACTGGGGAGAGAGGTAAGGGCAGAGCTAGAAGAAGCCACCTGAAGGTTCTCAGGACCTCAGCCTCCCNGCTTAGAGATCCACGACCTGACAATGAGATGGCTTCATGCATTGGAACACAGCAGGAGCTGATGGGATGGGGCCTACATACGAAGACAGGGACTAGTCAAACGGGCCAAGTTCCAGATCCTGGAAGGAGTACACTGGGGAGAGAGGTAAGGGCAGAGCTAGAAGAAGCCACCTGAAGGTTCTCAGGACCTCAGCCTCCCGCAAAAAGTTAATGGCTCTGAGTAGGCAGCTTTTGGGGATCCTGATAGTGAACCTTCTCAAATGCTAAAGGTGGACCTGCACGGATGGGGGAAGACCTAATAGTCCCTACTTCCCATCCCCCACTCTGGCAACCCAGTGACCTTGAAGGTGTCTCCAGGAGCTGGCAGGGGATGACAGAGAGACCCAGTCTGCTTCGCTTGCACAGAGCACAGGTGTGCCAGATTCCAAGGGAGCAGGCAGTGAAGTTATGTCGACTTCTCTTGGCTTCACAGAGGACCTGGCTGCTGAATAAGAAAGCAGCCAAGGGTCGGGGGCCTGCCCTCCGATTTTCCCTGGAGGGCCATGCGCAGCTCTTCCTCCTCGCAGCTCTTCCTCCTCTGGGGCTGTGGATGCGTGGCTTAGCTCCTTTTGCCAGCCTCCCGTCTTGCGGTGCTAGGAGCTGGTCCCCGAGCCACAGGAAGAGCAGGCCAGCTCCACGGGGGATGCCCCAGCCAGGTGTGTAGGGCCGTGCTAAGCAGCCTGCCAGCCCGACAGATGGCAGAACAGAACTGCCATCCATCACCGCTGTAAGTGGCCAACTCTCTCCCAGTGTCCCAGACAAATGGCTCCTCTCCTGCTTCCTCCCATCCCCATCCATCCACCACTCCTGCCAGGCAGCCGGGTGGAGCTGGTTACTGAGCCAGCGAATCCTGTGTGCAGAGTGTGGGGGGAAGGGAGAGCTGAGTACCACGTGGAGGTACATCTGTCATCAGAGAGCCGGTAGCTAGCACCACGGGGCTGTGGCAGGGAAGAGACATCACATGAGGGTACCAGTCCTACAGAACTCTCTCTCTCTCTCTCTCTCTCTCTCTGTGTGTGTGTGTGTGTGTGTGTGTGTGTGTGTGTGTGTGTGTGCATCACATCACACAGGGAGGGATGCAGTCTGGACTTTCATCTCTGGTCTGTCATGGCTTCAGTTCCTGGGGACAGTCACTCAAGGTTCCTGGGATAGTTTGATATCTCCACTGTGTCCCTTTATCCACGCCGTAAGGCACGGGACAGATTACAGCCCTATCAAGTGTCAATCAAACAGCAGGCCACATGTCAGCCCTCTTGGCCCTGAGTCCGAACATCATCAGACCACAGGTCTGGTCATCCCGTGAGACAAAGCTCAGACAAGTGTCAGGCAACTGAGAACCCACTGGGTGTCAAGAAATTCAAGCCAGTGAACTGACTGGGTAACCAGAGGCTCCACCCTGGAACTCTGTCCCAGTGACAAGGGCAGTTCCAAGATCCCTGATGCTAGGTATACCCTGTGGTACTGTATCTCGGCTCTCCTGCTTCTTAACCCCAGAGCTCCAGTGAGTGACTTAATTCTGTCAGAGCCTCCATTTGTCTCCTTCTCTAAAAAGTGGAGCTAGCTGCACCCACCCCTGCAGGACCTGCGCCGTGCCAGGCCCTCCCAGACACGTGACAAGAGAAGCCAATAAGTGTCACAGATAAACCCCAAACATTGCAGGACGGCTTGGCCAGCAGACAGCTGGGAAGAGAGGCCCGTAACCCTCCCCCCCACCCCACCCCATCTCCCAACCTCACTCCCACAGCCCCACACAGGAGCAGAGAGCAGAGCACAGGGAACTTGTAGTGGTTTGAATGAAAATGGGCCCCATAGGCTCATAAGGATAGGAAGTGTGGCCTCTCAGGAGGAAGCATGTTCAGGTCTCAGAAGCTCAACCTAGACCCAGTGGCTTACTCTTCCTTCCCGCTGCCTGCAGATCTAGATGTAGAACTCTCAGCCCCTCTCCAGCACCAACCATGCCTGCCTATGTGCCACCATGCTCCCTGCCATACTGAACTACATCTCGGATCTGTAAGCCAGTTCCCAATTAAATGTTTTCCTTTAAAAGAGTTGCTGTGGTCATGGTGCCTCTTCACAGCAATAGAAACCCTAAATAAGACAGGGATCAAGTGTGTGATGGCTTTAAAAGGAAGAGATCGTGGATTTTAGTGACATCACCGGAACCCACCAGCATTACCACCACCATGCACCGCCATCTTTCCCTGCCTTCCTCCCTCATCTCCCTTCCCTTCCCACCTCTCTCTAATTCTGGGGACCAAACTCAAGGCCTCATTCATTATATAGGAAAGTGCTCAACTACTGAGCTCAACCTCCACCCCAAGACAGTCGCTTCATTACAATAAGCCTAACATCTTGTTCCTCCTTTCAAATGCCAGGGACCCAAGGGCACAATGCAGAGGAACCTGAACTGGCCGTTCTTGAGAACGTGAGCCCTCAGACACCTACACAGCCTTCCGATCCTGTCCAATGAGATCCCATTCTCTCTCCCTGGCTGGCCCAGGCAACTTCACCACTCATTCTTGCCCTAAGAGATTGACACAATGCCTAAGGCACATGGGAAGTGAATTTCATTGCTTTAATTATCCTTAAGCTCCTACAAGCCAGAAGAGTTATATGGCCAGTTACCAAAAAGTGACCTTAGTTAAGCTGTATCCATAGAGGTGTGGTAGCCAGGGCAATGGAGATGAGAGACAGGATCTCTTCTGTATTGCTCGAGAAGAAAGCCAGATGATGGAAACCAGAGAGGAAGTAGAGTCTTAAAAAAAAACAAAACAAAACCATGAGTCATGAAAGCATTCAAGGCTAGAGAGAGGAGCTTCATAGTCTCTAAGAGGTAGAGGGGCAGAGGGAACCTGATACCTCCTCTCTAGGGACCCTTCACAACCCCACCATCCTCCCCAGCCCACAGCATCCTGGCTGCACCACTATGTCCCATCTAATGGAGATAACAGACCTCTTAGCATGACCCAGGGAAGTTCTGAAGCTGCAGGTAGTGTCTCCAGGCCCACACTGATGACTGCTGGACCAAGAAGTCACCTGAACCCACCTGCAGGCCACATGATGTTTGGCAGGTTCAAACCACAGGCTGGTTCAAGCAATTAGATATCCGTAAATAAACCAACCCAGAGTCGGGCTTTACATTTTAAGCTGCTTACTTCAAGGAATAAACAGTAACGTGTGGTCTCCAGAGTTGATGCAGCTTCTGATTTTCTCACCACTTTGGGAGCAGAGGAGAAGCGCTTGTTCATTCATTCCCAGGGTTCCTAGCCACACGCACCAGTAACATATCACAATGAGGTTAGAGGCAGACACTCCTTCATCCGCCCCAATCTGTTTTCTCTGGATCCAGCCATCCAAGAAGAAGCCTCGCCCAAGCAGACACCTCTGGTGAGGTCTTAGAAAAAGCTAGGCTCCCTCTGTAATTTCCTCTTGGACTCCCACCGCCCCCTCTCCCCCTCCCTGGCTAATTACAGGAAGAATTGTTATGCTAATTATCATTATTCACTTCAGTTCCAGGGAGTGTGGGGTCTAAATTTAGACCCCTGCTGCTGGGGGCTGAGGATTCACGTGGTGATGACAAAGATCCTCTTTAGAACCTGCGGTTTCAGGGCAGGGGCTACAGAAGAGCAACTCGGAGGGGAGCTGAGGTCACACCCCATCCCTGCCTGCCCTGTCTTTTGGACTCTGGGAAGTTTTTGCCTTGCTATAGAAAGCTTACCTGGTGAGCTTTATCTTAAAGGGACAAAATCCTCTTCCTAAGGAACAGACACCCATGGTGTTGAGCTGGATATGTGGACATATGGCGACCAGTATTGGGGAAGGATTCCACCTTTGGGTCCAGGCTCATAGACCGGAAGTTCAGCGTGCTCAAGAAAATTACTTTGACTGTTAAGTCTGTGTTTTTATCATCCTGGACCAGAGTACTAGATTTGCAGGGATACTGGACAGAACCGTGAGAGACAGCTGGAGCTGGTGTCCAGACATCTCGGACGATGGGCATGAGAAGGAAGGACCACCATTACTTCAGTCTGAGAGGGAGATGGTTCAGCTGGTGAGAGGGAGATGGTTCAGCTAGTGAGAGGGAGATGGTTCAGCTGGTGAGTAAGGAACTTAGAATTCAGAACTAGCCCAGACAAGAGGGTCTCATGGAACTAAGCCCTAGCTCCAGAGCTGTCTGGTTGGAACTGCCAAGTGATCAACACTTTTCTTGTTTTTTTAAGATTTATTTATTTATTATTTGTAAGTACACTGTAGCTGTCTTCAGACACTCCAGAAGAGGGCATCAGATCTCATTACAGATGGTTGTGAGCCACCATGTGGTTGCTGGGATTTGAACTCGGGACCTTCGAAAGAGCAGTCAGTACTCTTAACCACTGAGCCATCTCGCCAGCCCCGATCAACACTTTTCTATGTCCTGACAAAGCTGAAAGGAGACGGTAGCTGTCTACTCCCTGGGCACACAATGGCTTTTGTTGCATCAAGGAAAGGCAAGTCCCTCCTGTGGGCACCATTCACAGATCCTATCTACCACTTTCATGCATGTGTAGTAGTGCTTTCTGAATCCAGATGAAGATTCTCGGGAACTGGAAATGGGCTGCCGTGTGTGCTATTGAATGAACCAAGGTGCTATGGGAGGACAGCCAGTGCCCTTAACCACTGAGCCATCTCCTCTTACCCTCAAACATGAATAAAGTCTTGTTCTCTTGGAAAAAAAAAAAAAAAAAGGAAAGGCAAGTCCAAGGAAGATCACTCTGTCTGCTACCTCCGCTTCCCCACCCCCCCAGCTCATCGCCTGCCACCCGGATGGATGCCTGGGCTCCTCCAGGCCATACTTTTCCCTGTCATGGATGGCAGAACAACAAGTGATCTGGGGCCCAAATTCTGTTTCTTAATATCTCCTTATCTTTGAAGGAGCAGGGCCGATGAGTACTTCCCAGAGTGGAGCTAACACACGCCCAGCACTGAAAGAAGAAGACCCAGTCATATGAGAGTGTGAGGAGTGTTAAGCCCAATCCAGATCAAGATCTGCCCCTTAAGGCTGATCTTGTTGGGGTCCTCCTGTCCTCCCAGAAGGGAAGTAGTCTTAGATCTTAAGCCCACCCTGTGGGCTCCAACCTCCAGTTATGAAGAGCCCATGGGGCTTTCCGTCTATCTGCTGAGTCCCCCAAAAAGGAGCTGAATCTCAGGGTCAGCCAGGTAAGGAGGGCCATCCCACTGTGCCGGGCCATGAACTCCAGACAGATGGGGTCTACCGGGAAGCTCAGAGCTTCCTGAGTCCATGCCCTGCTTAGATCTGCCTAGCTGCCCTCCTCAAGCTCCAGGCCTCTCTCAGCCCCAACAGCCTTAACTCTAAGGCAGAAGGAGCTGAGAGGGTGTCCAATGGTGGGGCATGTGACTGGTATGTTCCAGGCTCTGGGGACAAGTCCGTTCACCCTTACTGCCAAGGTACAAAACACCACCACACTGACACATAGCAAGCAGAACAGGATGGGGACACAGATGAAACCAGACAGCTCTCTCAGTGCCTCAAACCAGCTTAATTGATCATTGAGCTGCTATTATCCCAGGGCACGTTGAGGTGAAACTCACTGGCAGATCTGGCTAGGTCTGGCTGTGTGGGAAGGAAAGGGGGAGGAGCTGTACTCTCAGGATCTTCTCCCAGGAAGACCAGTGTCCAGGGACCCATTCCCCATCCTCTTTTTCACCCTGCAGCCCGTGATCAACATACAAGGTCCTCATCACACGTCATACAGTTCCACATTTAGGCTCAGAGCTTGCCCCCAAAGCACCACCTCTGGCCTAGCTCTCTCTCCAAGTTTCCATCAGACATCCAACTTCCGTCCAACATCCTCACAGACACCCTGTCTAGATCATCCCACTCACTACGCCCACCCAGCAGTCCATAGTCTAAGTCCACTGCCCTCCTTGAGTCTGCACCTTTTGTAATTTACCATCTTCTTCAAGGAGGCCAGTGTGTCCCCACAGCCAACCGGAGCCCCGCCCACACAGCCGGCTGAAGCCCCACCAGACCCTCCTGGATCCATCTTGACTAAATCTGCCAAGCTTCAGGTTAGTGGCTAAGTGCTCTCAATCCTGTCTTGAATTGAGACCCTGCTCCCCAGCCCTGCTCCAAGCCTCAGCTTGCTGTCATCTGTCCACACAGATGTGTGTGCCTTGTCCTGAAGCTGCGGGGAGTCTGAAGGAGGCAAGAACTGGAAGGACCACCCACCCAGGAGAGGTTTGCACCACATTCACCGAGCCTTCCTAAGCTCCCTCCACATTCAGTCTTACCAGCATCTATACCTATTGCCTCGGGCATCACCACATCTGACCTCTGGCAAAGGACACTGCAAATATTAGTAAGTTAAGTGTCCTAAGCTGGGAGAATCATCTGGAGGTGTAAGGAGTGGATAGCTCATCACAAAAGTCTTCTTGAGAGGGAGTCAGGAAGATCAGAGGCAGAGGTAGGACCAGGGTAGTAGCAGAGTGTGAAGATGGAGAGAGCTGCAAGCCAATGCATGCAGGTGGCCTTTAAACAGTCAAGGGCTCCCTTAACACCTCAGAGGGAATATGGCCCTGACAACCTTGATTTTGGCTGTTTAAAACTCACTTTGATATGGAGAGAGAACCTTACACACTGCTGGTAGGAATGTGTGTTACTACCTTACACACATTACACGGTTGCTATGGAAATCAATATGGAGGAGCCTCAACAAATTAAAAATAGAATTACCATGTGGGCCTCCTAGGAGTTTACCCAAAGCACTCCAGGTCAATACAGAGACACCTGCACACCAGCCTAGGTGCCCACCAGTGAATGCACAGGTAAAGAAAGCATGGTAAAGCCAGGTATGCCAGTGTATGCCTGAAACCTCAGTACTTGGGAGATAGACAGAGGGATGGATCACGGCAAGTCTGAGGTCAGCCTGGTCAACACAGCAAGTTCAGCTTAGCCAGGCTACATAATGAGACCCTGTCTCAAAAACTAAATACAATTTAAGAGTTGGTGTATATACACAATGGGATTTTATTCATCTGGGAAGAATAGTGAAATCATGGCATTTACAGGAAAATGGGAAATCATATGCTAAATAAGATAAGCCAGACTCCAAAGGACAAATATCCAAGTGCTCTTTTATATATAAAACCTAGATTTAAAAGTATTTATAATAGTTGTCTGTATATGCATATACATGTAAGTGTGCATTTTTAGAGACCGACTCAGGATTCTGACCTCTAGAAAGGGAAGATAATAAACCTGAGTGTCACTTAAGCCACCAAGCATGTTGTTGTTTGTTATATCAGCAACAAGAAACTAAAACATAAATGTAAATAAAGAAAATATCTAATAAAAATTAAAAAAAAAAGAAAGAAACTAAAACATGTTCTCTCCGTTGCACACTGGGGAAAACCGAGACAGGAACTTTTAGTGACGGACCCACAGTTTAACAGTGAGTTGAGTACAAGAGTTAGATTCAAACCTCCGGCACAGGATTCCTGAGTGAGACTCCGCCACAGAGACAACAGGTCTGATGAAAAGGCCTGGAGTAAGCTGCCATCGATGGAGAAATTCAACATGGCGGAGGTGGGCTGTGTGCACATGTGTTCCGGGCTCACCCTTTGAGACTGGGTGGCCCATTGACTTGGAAGGGCTAGCGGGCTGACAGGTCGCAGGCATCTGCCTGTCTCTACCTCACACCACGCTACCACATCACTGTTGCCTGGTTTCTGGAGGTGGAACTCAGACCCTCACATTTGCAAAGCAGCCACTTTGCCTTTATCACCTGAGCTCCCCCACCCCCACCCTCACTTCCCACAATGCCCACACCGACCTTAAAGGAGAGTTCTCTATCAGCCTGGTTTGTCCCCAGTCCTAATTGCCTTGTGGCAGGTCCCTTCCACAAGAGTGAATTTATCCATTTATTTTTATCTAATTTTATTTTTTTACTTGTTCACTTTATAGTCTGCTCACTGGCCCCCTCCCAGCTACCCCCCCATCCTTCCCTCATCCCTCCTCTCCTTCTCCTCTGAGCAGGTGGGGGCGCTCCTGGGTATCCCCCTCCACCCTGGCACTTCTAGTCTCTGCAAAGCTAGGTGCTTGCCCTCCCATTGAGGCCAGACAAGGCAGCCCAACTAGTAGAACATATCCCACATCCAGGCCACAGCTTTTAGGATAGCACCCCCACCCCGACCCTGTTCCCGTGTTCCGGACCCACATGAAGGCCAAGCTGCACATCAGGTACTGCAGAGCCCGAAGGGCATAGATACTCCAAAAGAGTGAATTCCTTAAGCTAAAGCAGCAAGTCCCATGATCTAGATGGGGAAGCCCCGAGCCTGGGGCTTCTTCACCTTCCACTCCCCACAAACCCCAAGGGGCTCCTGTATCAGTCTGGGCTCCAAGGGACAGTGGTGAAATCCTGGTCTGGTATCTCTCAAGATCCAAAGTCTTGAACCTGCTCATTTCCAGTCTCATAGTGGGAGCACGTGGTCTCTCTCCCTGGGCGCCCTGAAGCAGGGGCGGGGCCTGGAGGGTTTAAGAGCCTGTCCAAGTTGCTACTAACGATTTTTAGTTACTTAATTCTCCTAGAGCGGTGACAGGTCCCCATAACTTAGGCTTTATTTGCTTTCTCTTGAATGTCACATATAATTCTTGTCGAAATGTTTATTTGCCTAATGCAACTTTTAGTGCCTGGGTAATTTATTTCCCTCTTTGTCAACCAAGAAGGAGGAGAAATGCTACTTTTAGCCTCTGGCTCCATTATGGAAAGTAATACCGGGCTCTGGCTTTCACCTCCAGCACAGAATGGGGGAGGGGCTCGGCTGCACACACCTTCCCTGAAAAAATAACAAGCAGGCAGCATTTCCACTTCCCACCCTTCTCCCCCGTGGGCTGCGAGCCCAGCTCACACAGGGGATATAAGCTGCAAGCTCAAGCCCACCACACAAACAAAATGGGGTTCAGGCTCGGGCACATAGAGACCAGTGAGCCGTTTTCTTCCAAAGGAATAGCCAGTGGGTAGGGGACTTGTCCTCAGTCAGCCCTGGGAGAGGCAATGCTCATTTCTCTGGCTAGATGGATGTCATTGCAGGATGAAACCAGCCCAATTAGCTGTGAGGAAATTCCATTCAAC
Organism: Mus minutoides; assembly: GCA_902729485.2. NCBI lineage: Eukaryota > Metazoa > Chordata > Mammalia > Rodentia > Muridae > Mus > Mus minutoides. The sequence goes on from LR751154.1 coordinate 125,608, forward strand.
CGACACTGAGTACCTAGCATGTTCTGGCTCTTTGGCTGGGAAATCAGCAATAAAGAGCCAGGGTTCCTGCCCTGGAGGAGCCAGGTGTGTAAAATGACCGCAGTCAGTACTGGAGAAAGGGACAGTGCTGTACCAGGAAGTGACAGAGTGCTGGAGGCTGAGGGAGGAGGAGGAGCCCACACCCCGCCCCAGGAGCCAACAAAGATGGCAGAAGTAACAAGGATAAGCCTCTCAGGAGGTCGGGGTGGGGGTGGGTGGGGGAGCAGGAACATACAGGGAGCCCATGATGGGGAAAGGCAGGATGGTACCCTGGGTGCTGAGGGACCTGGATGAGACAGGATGCAGAGGTGAAGGCCACTCATAGCAGGCCTTGGATACTCAGGCAATGAGAGCCAGACAGTACTTTGTGTTAGAGGATAACCAGGTAGTGGTATGGCATGGCAGACTCAGGTGACACTGGAGCGAAGAGGGCAGAACTACCTTGAGGGTCTTTAGGATAATCCAGGAGGGAGGTGGAGGGAGCCTGAGGCAGGAGAGAAGCAAGACAACCCTGAGACATTCTGCAGCTGCCCAGTGCAGGTGGTATAGCAGTTGATAAGTATGGGGCTGGAAGAGTTTGTGGATGTCACCCTTAGATAAGGACCATTGACCGAGGCCAAGCATGAACAGGAGAAGGTCAACCCTAGACACAGAAACTCTGACGTTGCCTGAAGGTGCTCAGGGAAGAGGGTAGCCCTGAGACAGTGCAGGACCCGTGTCAAGAAGGGCTTTGATGGACTTCACTGGAGACCTTGAGAAATAGCTCAGTGCTCCCAGAACTAACACTCCATGCTCCCTGGCTCTAAGAGGCAGAGCTGACTTCCCCACATGTCTTTCCCTAGCGTGTGTCCTAGTTCAGCCAGGGCAGGAATAAGGGTTTGCCTCTCCTGACACCTCCCTGAGCTTTGCAGAACTTACACAAGTCAGTGAGGGGAATACACCATGTCTTCAGGCCTCCAAAGGACTGAAGAAAATGGGGGCTCTTCAGGGAATTCTTAGTTGTTAGAAACCTAGGGATGCAAGCCAGGCTGGAGGTGGCTGTGAGTGCCTCTGAACCTCAGGGGGCCCCAAAGCCACCTCAGAACCCCAACCCACTCCAGACTCAGCTGACCCAGTGCCTGAAGAGATGGGCTACGATTAACACATAGGGTTATTTTGGGGGGTTTAGATAGGGCCATTCATCCAGGCTGGAGTCAGGAGGACCAGCTTCTTGAATCTTCCAAAGAAGGTCGGCTGTATTTGCTACTTAAAAAAAAAAAAAAAAAAAAAAACTCTCTCTCTCTCTCTCTCTCTCTCTGTGTGTGTGTGTGTGTGTGTGTGTGTGTGTGTGTGTGTGTGTGTATGTGTGTAACAGAGAGAGCCAGAGGGCAATGTCTTGCACATGTACACACAGGTGCCCTCAGAGTCCAGAAAGGGCATCAGAATCCCCTGGAGCTGGAGTTACAGGCTGTTATGAGCCACCCAACATGGTACGAGAAACAGAACTCAGGTCCTCTGAAAAAGCGTTGTAACCACTGAACTCTCCAGCCCCTACTTGTTTTATCATCACTGACCAAAACACCAGCGAGAACAATACAAAGGAAGAAATTCATTTCAATGCATGGTTTCAGAGGGTTCTGCTCATCATGGTGGGCAGAGTGTGGTCAAATGGAGCTGCTCATGTCTGGTAGGCCAGGAAGAGAGCAGATGACTCTAAAACCAGCCAAGTTACCTACGATAACCAAACATCACATCTCCCAAATGTGGCCAAGGGTATGTGTAAGCAAGACTGGAGTATCATGGCCACAGAAAGCGACCAGGGACGCACTGGAGCTGTGCCCTGCAGAGAAAAGGGGTGGGGTTGGGGCTCTCTGTAGCTTGATAACTCCTAGCACAGAATCAAAATCAGGGGTCATGAGTTCGAATCGTGATAGTGCTACCTTGAGAAAGTAGCTACTAATAGCAGTGATAGGAAAATCCCCGTGCCTCAGTGCCTTCCTTTACATGACAGCAATTACAACAACGCCCACCCTACATAGCTGTTAGGAACGTCGAGTGAACATTTACAGCATTTGGAGTTTAATAAGCATTCAAGCATTCACAAGGTGGGTGGCTCATGTGTATTATTTTTGTAACCATGTCACCATGCTAAAAGGAGCCACAAAAGCCAGACTGTCTCCAGATGAAAACTCCTGAATCTAGCTAAAACCAGTGTTTGTCCCAGAGATGGGAAGGAACATCCTGTCACCTGTCAACACACCCAGCCCTAGGAGAAGGGACTGTCCCAGTTCTGCCCATTCTGCTGATCTGACTACCTTCCAGTGTCCCCTGGTGACAGAGTCAAGGTCCCTATCCGAGTAGAGTGACCTAACTAGACTATACTCCCAGAGGCATTTGTCATAGTAATAATGATAAATGTAGCAAATACATCAATTTTCTGCAGAAGGTCCTAGAAGCTGGCCTTCCCTGCTCCAGGCAGGGTGAGCGGCATCCTCTTAAAGCAGAAATCACAGTTCAGGAGCCAGGTGCCCCCCTGGACCACCTCCTCAGTTTCTTCATCAACGTTCGGTGCCAGCCTGAATGAAAGAGGCCGGGAAGCGTTCCCAGAGGATTCCTGTGTGTGAATCAGCTCAGGACTTTGAGGGACCCTCATACCCTCCTCTGGGACTGATGGGAGGAGTCCCTTCCCAAAGTCCAGGCCCCAGGGCCAAAGGTCCCTCTTATCTATGTCCAGAGCCCCATTCTGACTGCATCTATGAAGAAGCACCCAGAACCCTAGCAACCAGCACCATATTCATCCAAAGGGCAGAATCCTCTAGCGACAAAGAACCCAAAAGTCACTGCTAATCACATTTGCATAATACCATTCTTTTCCTCAGCAGATTTACCTTCCCAATTACGCTGTCTCCAGCCAATATTAAAGTGATTTTGCACTCCTCGGCTTTTGGTGTCGAGCCAGGCTGTTCCCACAGTGGGCGGGGAGTGGGGTTAAATCGCACTGGAGGCCCAGGTTTTACTACCAATTGGGTAATTTCTGGTAAGAAATGAGTACAGGACCCACATCCCTGCTGGGGCAGTGGGATACAACCAGAAAGCCCATGGCTTTACTGCTTGCAAAGCCATAAGCATTGTCTTGATCGAGCTTCATCCCAGGCAGGGGAATTAAAGTTGCTAATTCTGGGCATTTAGGAATAGTTCAGAGAGCCAAGGCTAGACCTTCCAGCTCCAAACATGTAAAGATGGCCTTCTAAAGCCTCCATGTTGAGTTATACAGCTCAAGCCACAGGTGTACACACCAATGATCAGAATCGTGACAGCTCGACCAGCATGCGCCCCACTGCACCTCGGCCACCTGCACACTGACATTGGCTTAGCTTCACGATTTGTCTTCACCGATGGAACCTCCTCAGACACGGATCACCAACAAGAACTCGAGCAGTCTGCTCCCTGAGAGCTGTTAACGCTGCTCTTGAGCTCTGTCAGAAGCCATGAGAGTGAGGTGGAGCCAGCCTGGTGGAGGATGGGAAGTGTGTATGACCCTATCACGCTTCCCACCCAGACCAGCAGCTCAGCCTCCAGCAGATGGACAGCAGCTACTGAAGTCCAGTCAAGCCCAGCGCACACATGGGTGGCACACACATCTGGCATTTGTCAAGCTAAGCCAGATCCACCCACATGCTTGGTGGCCACTTGGTGGCTACATGGCCTATCACCCAACAAGAGCAGCTCCCACTGATATCCATATTTATGTCCTCAAATTCTTATTAGGGGGCAGTCTCCAGTGTGACAGTGTTTGTCCCAGAGATGGAAAGGAACATACTGTCACCTGTCAACACACCCAGCCCCAGGAGGAGGAACTGCCCCAATTCTGACCATTCTGCTGGTCTGACTACCTTTTAGTGTGTCCCCACCCCCCACCCCCGCCAGGGATAGAGTCAAGGTCCCTCTCCAAACACAGTGACCTCCCTAGCCTCTATACTCACAGGTTGTTTTTTGTTTTTTTGTTTTTCCATAGTAATAATGATAAATGTAACAAATACATCAGGGTCCTTCACAAGGGTCTGGGATGTAAATAGAATTCATCGCCTTACAAAGGTGACCCCAGAGAGTTCCTCTTGTTCCCCACTGTGTGAGGACATGGGAAGATAGTTCAGTAAGAAGCTGGCCTTTCCTACAGAAGCTGCTGGCAACACAGTCAAGTCATCCTCTATATCAAGTCTTGTCACTGCAGAGCTGTAAGCAGTCCTGAACACCTCTCTCTCTCTCTCTCTCTCTCTCTCCCCCCCCCCGTGTGTGTGTGTGTGTGTGTGTGAGTGTATGTGTGTGTATGCGTGTGTATGTATGTGTGTGTGTCCCTGTCTGTCTCTGTGTATCCCTGTCTCTGTCTGTCTGTCTGTCTGTCTGTCTGTTTCTCTTTCTCTCTCTGTCTTTGTCCCTCTTTGTCTTTCTCTGTCTCTATGTCTTTCTCTCTGTCTTTCTGTCTCTGTCTCTCTGTGTCTCCCTGTCTGTTTGTCTCTGTGTGTGTCCCTGTCTCTGTCTGTCTGTTTCTTTCTCTCTCTTTGTCCCTCTTTGTCTTTCTCTGTCTCTGTGTCATTCTCTCTCTCTCTCTTTCTCTCTCTCTCTCTATGTGTCTCCCTGTCTGTTTGTCTCTGTGTGTGTGTCCCTGTTTCTGTCTGTCTGTCTGTCTGTCTGTTTCTCTCTCTTTGTCCCCCTCTGTCCCTCTCTGACTCTCTCTTTGTCTTTCTCTCTCTCTCTCTGCCTGTCTGTGTGGGTGTGTATACTTGTGTGTTCACACGGTTGGAAGACAAAGGTCAACATTGGAGGGTCTTCCTCCATAAGAGTTTACCTTATTTTCTGAGACAGGACCTCACTGAGCCTGGCACTCACCCACTGGCTACACTGGCAGTCCAGTGAGCTCCTGTGCATCCACCAATCTCTGCCCCTCCGGCTCTAGGGCTGCAGATGCATGCCACCACATCTCGTTTTCACATAGGTGCTGGGATGCAAACTTGGGTCTTCAGGCTTGTTCTACAGGCACTTTATTGACTGAGCCATCTCTCCAGTCCACTCTCAGGTACTTTAACTGCCACGTCCACCACGGCCCCTGCTGCCACCATGGCTCCCACTGTCACTGCGACCCTATGAGTATTTCCCCCAAGGCTGTATGCCTGCCAGAGACTGAGGAACGCCTCTACTTTGTCCCCTACACAGAAGCTCTGAGGGGCACCTGTCTTCTTCTGACCCCCCCCTCTTGTGAGAAATGGGCTCCATTCTCCTTGTCAGGCTCTCTGGGTCATTAAAGCCCTGCCGACATTTCTCTCTAGGCCTCAGACGGACTCGAAGAAAGAAAGAAGGAAACAGAATTGCATGCGCTTGCTCTTGTCCTCCTGTGACTGTCTCTTTTCTAGAACAAACGATGTCTCAGGCAGCTGTTTCAGCGCTCTCCCCTCCCACCAGCCCACTCAGTTTCTCATACCCACGCCCTGCTACTATTTTCTGGACTATTTACTATGTCGAGCGTCTTATTTATAGGAGCAGCCGCCCTAGAAATGTGAGGCCAGGCATTTAAAACGGCTCCTCCTAGGACAGTTTGTAAAATCTAGACCCAGCAGGGTTGTGGCTTCAGTCTTGTGCTTCTATGACTTTACAAGATGAAAGATGGGCCTGTGTGGAGACCGGGGGGTGGGGGTGGGGGGAATGGTGGGGAGGACAGATGAAGGATGGATGAGCATAGCCAGGACTCACCAGACATGCACTTCAACCCGACCTCTCTCCAGGGCAAGGCAGCAGCTTGAGCTCCTGTTCTGCCTCACTGGCTGTGTGATTCTCAATCATCATTCAGCCTTCCTGAGCCTCAGTTTCTTTATCTATAATCCAAGGTTCCTGCTTCACCTCACGGGATTCATTTTAACTTATAGACAGGGTCTCATGTATCCCAGGCTGGCCTCAGACTCATTATGTAAGCAGAGATAGCCTTGAACTCTTAACCCTCCTGCCTCCATCTTCTACCCAGTTATGTGCTCTTCTGGGGACCAGGGTTGCCTCTGTGCTAAGCAGGCACTCTACACTAGCCTTATCCCCCAGCTCCTCAGGATTCTTGAGAGCATTGAGCAGATTTCACCGGTCACCACAGCAGCTAGCTAACCTTAAGATGACTAATCAATAGTTTGTTTTTGAGTTCCTCTTCCAAAAAAAAAAAAAAAAAAAAAAAAAAAGACTTGCTGAGTCTGAGACTAATGTTGTTTCTCTGTCTATGTGTGTAGATATTATCTATGACTGGGTCTTGCTCTGTAGCTCAGGCTACCCTTAAACTCCTGGTCCTCCTGCCTCAGGCTCCTGAGTGCTGGGGTTATAGGAATGTGCTACCCCACTTGACTTTATCTGGGATCTTCTCACTCCCCACCCTGTGACTGTTTCTTTTCCAGTACAAAGTATATTTCGGGAGCTGATTTCCAGGCATGCTCTCCTACCTTCTGAGCCCTGTCAGCTTTACTGCGATTTTGAGTTGTCTTAATGTTCTCAATAATCCTGTGAGGTGGCTGCCAGATCCACTTTACAGATGAAAAAAAAAAATCATGCTTTCATCTTTTCTGAGAACAGAAGAATCATATCAGTGGGGTGGCCACAACAGACAAAAATCTTGCTGCACAAATAACATTCATCATATATCACATTAAGTTGCTGATAATGTGATTTTCTTCTACCTACTAAACAATTTTACGTAGTATGATCTATTCCTAATACTAATGATAACACTAGTATGTTTATATATTCTTTACTGAGTTAAAAAGCAGTCTTAAGAGTTTTGGGACTCAATAAATCCCCACAGACACTCCGCAGGTTAAGTACTGAGATAAATTCATTTTATTACAACTAGAAAAGCTTTGCCACAGAAAGGTTAGATAATTTGCCTAAGATCACACAGCAACGTGGGAATAACAATGTGATTTGAATACAGTGGTTCTAGATAAGGCGATCATGTAGTCAGCCACACATTTTGCCGCCTCTCCCCATGAACAATTGAGAGATCTCCCAAGGAGGCTCCATATTGTGTCTTATGACCAGAGAGGAGTCAAGACTGCCTATCATACACAATACTGAGCCCACCCCTTCTAGGTAGACTGACAGCACTCCCTCCAGGAACACAGAGCAGGCAACCCGCCTGCTCTCTTTCCTGAACATTTCATTTTCCTGTCCTCTGTGGCATGACTCTCATAAAACTATTCATTTCTTAATTCTGATGGCAGAAAGGAATTTAATCAAGTTGCTTGAATATGACGGCAGCCTCCCGCTAAGCCAGCTGTCTCCCGAGGGTCGTTGGGGGAGACAACGCCCTGTTAATATTTAGCTCCAACAGCAAACATTATGGCTTTCAATTTACAAGATTATGCTTCTGGTTAGTTATGTATCACAAGTGCGCGCGCGCGCTCGCCGGGCGCCTCATCTCATCAGTGCGGGAGCATTTTGCCAGGGTGATAAAAAATGCCATTTTCTCCCCGAGCCCTTTCCACTCAGTGATCCTGAGAAGTAACATCGGGATCAAAATCATGTTCTGAAAAATAATTGATCTATTCAGCCGCTCGCGGGCCTGCATCCCAACTGCCCCAAAGAGCCATTTCCAAGGCAGAGGCTGGGTGGAGGCTCTGACCCCGGCAGGATTGCTGTCCGCGGTGCTGAAGGGCGCTCTCTGCGGTGCTGTTGCGAGAGGAAAGGAGACCCAGGCCCGCGAGGTTCTGTCCGCCATTCTGAACCTACAGAGGCCTGGGATGCGAGCAGCTGGGTCTAGTTCTGGGTCTTTGGTACTTGCAGGTCTTCTCTCAAGGATTCCCTATCCCTTCTTAGTCAAGTCAGATTTTCCAAGCGCCTCCTCTCATGCTCGCTTCGTCCTGGAAAGCACATTGTTGGTCTCCGTCAAGTGGGTGGGCCTAAGAAGACAAGATTTCAGAAAGAAAGACCTCCAATATCTCTCTCTCTCTCACCCTCTCCATCCCACTCCCCTTACTCCCTCTCCCTGTCCCTCCTCTTTCTCCCTTTCCCCCTCGCTCCTCATCTGCCTCTCTCTCGCCCCCAGCAACATCCACTTCCCAGGAGCCCTTGCTCCCCACACATCTACTCCACATCTCTTCCTGACATTTTTACCTGACTTCTCCTTCCCGACCTCTATTACTTCCATCCTTCCCTCCTTCTTTCCTACTCCTACCCTTGTCTAGCCCTCCCTGTCTCTCACATTTCTTCCTCCTTCATCTGTGAATGTGTGTGTGTGTGTGTGTGTGTGTGTGTGTGTGTGTGTGTGTGTGTAGGCCAGGGGCAGACCTGGTATTTCTTCCTCTATTTCCCTCACCTTGCTTTTTAGAGGCAGGATCTCTTCTCACTGGACCTGGTCCTCACCCATTGGCCAGACTAGCTGACCAGTGAATCTGGGGATCTTCCTGTCTCCACCTCCTAGCATGGAGCCATACACGCATGTACGTGCCAAACGCACATGCATGTGCACACACGCGCACACATACACACACACACACACACACACTCGGTACCTGGCTCCATATGGGTACAGGCAATCCAAACTTAGGTCTCTCTGCTTACACAGCAAGCATTTCACTCACTGAGCATTCTTCCAAACCTTCTTCCCTTCCCCTCTCTCCCTTAACCTCCCTTCCTCCCCTCACTCTGACATCCTCCCTTGCTATCTCCTCTGCAGTATCCTCCCACCATCCCCATCTCTCCAGTACCCCTGCCTACCTCATTTCTCTCTGTCCTTCCTCCCCTTGTGTTTCTCTTTCCCCTCTTCCTCTCCCACTATTTTCTGTCTTCTCTATTTTCTTGTCTTTTTTCACAGGCTCCCTTCTTCTCCCTGATCTTCCTTTCCTCCTCTTCACCTTTCTGGCTCCACCTTCCTCCATCACCCCATTTATTGAAATGAAACTATCTCTATTCTCTCTCTCTCCCTCCCTCCCTCTCTCATCTAGCCATTTCTTGCTGGTCTCTGCCCTCTGTTCCCTCTCTTACAATCTCTCCCTCACCCTGCTTCCTTCCTCCTTTCTTCCAGCTGCCTCTCCCTCCTCTCCTCTCCTCTCCTCTCCTCTCCTCTCCTCTCCTCTCCTCTCCTCTCCTCTCCTCTCCTCTCCTCTCTTCTCCTCTCCTCTCCTCTCCAGGAGCCCCCAGCTGCCTGGTACATTCATTTCAGCAGCTATTAGGGATCAGCACCTGCCCCTGATGCTTGGTGGAGAAGACGAGTTTGAGATGAGATGGGCCGTTTCAATCTCGGCACATCTGTAATTGCATTTACCATTAAATTGCACCATTTTCCAAAGGTGAGAGCCCAGGGCCCTTGCGCTGAGAGTTTTCTGCGACTCTAGTGCCAAGCCCTGCAATGCTGTGGCAGCCCTGGGCAGAGGGGAGAGGAGGACTAGCATGATTTGGCCACCATAATAACCCCCTTATCTTCAAGGCCTCTTGTTTTCCATTTTATTTCTAAGGTAAGTGGACCCCTGGGAATCATTATCCTCAAACCCCTCATCTCCCAGATAAGGAATAGGGAACTCGGAGAAAGGAAGAGAGCTACCCAAGGCCACACAGATATGAGCTATGAAGCCTAAAGATATGCCCCATTCTGTAGGCTTACCAGAAGTTAGGACTGTGGAAGACAGAAGAGGGAGGGGCAAAACTAGAGTGCAGTACTTCCAGGTTCCCAGAGTAGTGGCCTTGGTGTACCACCCAAGAGTCTGTCACATGATGATATATCATGACTTCTTTTGTTCATAAGCTTTGGTCATGAACACGGGGAACAGGATTAAGCCCTGAGGACAGACACACAGCTTGCAAGGGCTGGATGGGGACCTGGTGCATGAGTGCTCTGGACAGAGAATGAGCAGAACAGATGGGGACTGTTTCCAACCAGGTCCTGGAAGAGCAACCAGGACACCTGCAGGAGTGAGAAAGGGGCCTATGTGGAAGCTTCAGGCCAGGCTTTACCCAGCTCTGGGGAGAGCTTTTTGGGATCACTTGGCAGGAATCTGACATTGGGCCAGGACAAGGAAGTGGGCTTCAGGCAAGAATTTGACTTTGGGCCATGACCAGGAAGTAAGTTCAGGCAGGAATCTAATATTAGGCTAGAACAAAGAAGTAGGCTTCAGGCAAGCATATGACTTTGGGCTAGGACAGGGAAGTAGGCTCAGATATCTTGGCCATCCTGATAAGCGCCTAGAAACAGCGATCACGGGAGTAATCACAGGACTCTGTTTATTGCCTTGCTTGTTCTTTGACTATTTGTGTTTATTGTCTTGCTTATTCCTCAACCTAGAACTGACCTTATTACTTGCATGTAATTAAATTGGTATAAAAGCAGATTGGGAAAAAAATGAACCAGCCTCAGCCTCAGCCTCAGAACTGGCTGGGGTCATGCTACAGTGTTTTCTACTTGTCTTTTTTCTTTTTAATCATCGCTCCTGCCCTGGAGAACCTGTTGACTGACTGAGCTGGCTTGGTCACAGCTCCAGTCAGCCAGCAACAGGTTCAGGGATGAAGTAGGAGTGAAGGTGGAAAAATAGAGGCCTATATGATCTAGATGGTAGAGGAGGTGAGGTACAGGTCCCGGACAGTAAGAGTTCAGAGGGAGAAGCATGAACATTAGGCAGGAACTTATGAGATGAGCAGATGTGAGCTGGAGAATATGTCTCAGTTGGTAGAGTTTTTGCCTAGCATACAAAGGCCCTAGGTTGATCCCTGGTCCTATGTAAACCAAGTGTGGGGTACATGCCTGTAATCCTAGCACTTAGGAGGAAGAGGCAGGAGGACCAGATGTTCAGGGTCATCCTTAGCTACATAGCAACTTCAAAGCCAACTCAGGCTACATGAGAGATCCTGTTGCCAAATCAATCAATCAATGCTTAAGAGAGGGTCATCTTTGGCCTACAGCACTGACCAGAAATCCAAGAGGCCAAAGGTAGCAAGCATCACAGGCCCAGAGTCTGTCCCTGATATCTGTTTTGTTTTGTGGGTAACTAGTTCCTGCTTCAAGACAAAAATATATGCAGGGCCAAACACAGCCAGGCTGTTCCAGCACTGGGGGACCATTCCTAAAGCCTATGGATGGCAGGCAGATGAAGCAGTGTGGGTTTGAGGCCAGAGTAGAGGGCAGGGAGACTGTGGCAGAGGCTCTGAGGGGTCTTAGAGTCTAGTGGTGCCCACCCCACAGCCTCCAACCCAACAACAGCAGGAATGTAAACAGGCTTAGCAGATGTGAATTCTCCCGTGGCTGTGAGGCCAGCAAGCAAACAAACAGGCGCCAAATGGATCCCAGCACCCCAGGGTCAGCTTGCTGCAGTGGCTACACCTGCTTTGGCAGAGCAGTTGCTTTGAAGCTCAGCCTGCTGCTGAGAGCACGTGTGGTACGGAGGGATGAGCTAGGAGGGCTTTAATGATGGGAAATAGCTCCGTGTGTAATCTGGGTGCACTACAAGGGCTGCTGAGAGCCTCTAAAAGCTTCCAGGGCTGGCCCACCTCGGAGGCTGCTCCATTATGTTGTTTGTGGCCTCGGCTCCAGCTCTCCATCCCGATGCCTTCTCCCAACTCTGGGGGCCCACGTGGTGCTCCCACCTTAGGTCAGTCAGTGGATACAAGTCCCGATACCCCTTCCCCCCATGGTTCTTATATAAATCAATTAGGATAAATGAACTGAGCTGTGTGTGAGGCCCTGCTCTGTTGCACGCCTTCTGAACTATTCATTCTCCCAAGGAAAAAAAATTAATTACAGCTGCCCCATGCTAATGCTCTTCTAATGGAATCTGATATTTATGTTTGAGAGGAGCAGGTGTCAGCGACTGGGAGCTGGATGTCTGTTATAAGCATCCTAAAGCAGGGATGAAGGAAGCAGATAACTGCAGGACTGACCTGTTGAGGCGGAAGAGTCAGTAATAATTCAGAACGGTGAAGAATCTTGCAGAGTCCAACAGGAACCTAATGTACGGTCCACTGAAGCAACGTTTCAACCTCCCTAGATGGGCCTTGGTCGGTTACTGGAGGCAAGGAGGAAAATGGAGGTGTTGTTGAACAGAACAGGACGGTTGGCCTTAAATATGACCGCTGCGAAGAGAAAGGGTTTATTTGATTTGTAATCATATTACTGGATGTACATCTTGAACAAAGGAGGGGTTGATCTTCTGACCTAGACAGCCCAGGTCAGTGGAGACGCCATATTTCCCAAATGACATTGACCACCTGGGAATATGAAGTGCACAGTGACAAGAGTGAAGAGAAGCCAGAGAACTGGACCTCAGCAATGGAGGAGCAAGGGCTGGGGAGGCTGAGGAGGTAAAGCTGAGCAAGGTTCTTTCTCTGAAGCCAGGCCTCACGGTCCTCAACACTTCTTGACTCATCTGAGGAACTTTACCTACCTATTCCCAGGGGCCTCCTCTGAAATTCTGATTCTGTTGATCTAGAGCAGGCATTGGGATTCTCTAGGAACTCTAGGGTGATATGGTAATAAATGAAGATCTAGGCTCAGGAGCATGCTACGGGGAGGAAGGGGGTCTGCTCACATCATGTGACTACAGAGAAAAGGATGCAGCTGCAGCCTGCTGGTAGTGGTCTATCAGAAGGGCTGGGGTGGGCTGGAGGGATGGTGTGGGCCAGGAGCCTACTCCTCTGTGGGGACCTTAACAGAAGAGGTGCAGAGACACCAAGAGGCAGGGTAGCCATGAGACCCTCAGGAGTCGAAACAGTTTGCAGGCAACTTCATGTTTGTTTGCTGACCCTTATTAGAAGAACACAGAGGAATCCCCTAATAATCTCAGGACCCTCCCTGCAGAAGGGAATGTACACAGGGTCTCCAGGACAGTCTCTCCTGAATATACCAAGGCCAGTTGCCAGGTAACAGAGAGGCAAGGCCCCACCAGGAAGGAACACTGGAAGGAGCACCCACAAGGAAGAGTTTGGAAGAACCTTGCCAGGAGGGGGGAACCTGGAGGAACAGGGCTGAGAGCCAAGACTAAGTTTTTGTTCTGGAATATCAGAACCAGAATCAAAAGCCCCTCTGTCTAGGAATCCATAGTGGTCCTTGAAGGAGAAAGAAGCAAGTGGAGCCTGAAGCCTGCTGTATTTGTTACTTCTGTATTGCTGTGTTAAGACCAAACCTAAGGCAACTTATAAAGAAAGAGTTTATTTGGGGTCTACAGCGTTTGTTAGTGGATTAGAGTCCATGATGGGAGGCATATGGAGAAGCAGATGGGAACTCACATCCTGAGCTACAACCAGGAGGCAGAGAGCACTCTGAAAAAGGCCTAAGTCTTTCAACATTTCAAAGCCTTTCCCCTCACCCCTGTAACATACCTCCTCCATCAAGACCACACCTCTTAATCCTTCCCAAATAATTCCACCAACTGGGGACCAAGTGTTCAAACATATGCACCTGTGGGAGGCCATTCTCAGTCAAATCCTGACACCAGCTGAGGCCAAGACCTTTGTAGTGGAGTCTGAAGCTCCTCCCCATGAACTCACTCATGAGCACACAACCAGGAAGTCATGGCATGCCTACTTCATGCTGACATCTCTAAGCTCCAGGCAATTCTTTTCCAAATATAAAGCCCTTTTCCACAAGGGCCTCATCTCCCATGTTTAGCACTGATGGCAAACCATCATGGGGATACCCTTAAATCACAAAGATGCTTGATCCTAACTTGACACAGAAAGAAAAAAAAAAAAAGGGACTGGATACAGGATGCTCCTGCTGTGCCACATCATTCCACACACATAGAACATTCTACAGCTGACGAGGAGCTTTGATGCCCTTTACCTCATGAATCCAGTGGCAGAGACAGTTAGACTCCCTTTGTAGGTGATGCAGTTGAAGCTCAGAACAGTTAGGTCATTTTCCCAAAGATACACAGCTACTAAGCAGAATGGGTTGTGGTAGAGCAGAGGGAGGGGTGACTCACAGGCCCACTTTTTTTTCCCCTTGTTCCGTTCAACCCCGCTCGCTCCGCTCGACCCCGCTCGCTCTGGCCGGCCCTGCTCGCTCCAGTCGGCCCCGCTCGCTCCGATCAGCTCCGCTTGCTCCAGTTGGCCCCGCTCTCACAGGCCCACTTTTAATTCCTTAGAAGAAGGGATGAGATGAGAACCATACCCAAGCGGTGTGAATACACGGCTTGGGCTGAGCCCAGAGTGTTTCTAACTATCCCTAGGCCTTGGCCTGGAAGCTTCTAGCCTCTCTACAGTCTAATCTTCTAAGGTGACACATTCAATCTGGCTTCTCTCACTTTCTGACTGATTTGCTTTGCTTGGCCTTGTAGTAACTTTGGCAATATGTTCTAACCTTCTGGCTCCTTCTCATTCTCTGATTTGTTCTGTCTTCACCTGTGTCCAGCTTCTTCCCTCTGTAACCTGTCTGTAAAACTGTCAAACATACATAGCAATTCATTCTCTGCGCTGCTCTAAAGTAACCTCTCCTTCCTGTTTGTTCTCATAACAGTTGGGTGTATCCTCTCTCTGGCTCATTCTGTCAAATCTTTCTCTGATTCATCACTTTGTCTGCCCCTCAACTGGACTTCACTTTCAAATATGGCTGCTTCCTTCTACAATCTAACCTTTCCTTCATTGTCATGGATTAAAGGTATTTCTACATTCTAGTTAGATCACATAGATCTAGAAGGTCTTTGGATATGATCCCTAGCCAGAGCAGCCAAGTTGCTGAATTAAAATTTCTCTACAAGTTAAGGTGCCAAATATTCATCTCGAATCCCCTAAGCTAGCTCTGCTCTTTCAACTCATTTCTCTTCTGCCTCCTTTCCTTCCCAGTGTGTCTCCTTCCCAGGCGTGAGTACTCATGGGCTCTACAGGGAACTTCTAGGATGGAGACACAGTCCCCTGCATCCAATGTTAGCAGAGCACCTGAACATGAATGTCCTAAGCTAAAGAATTGCCCTGGGCAGTGCAGTATGGGATATCCTAGAGACACAGCTGACTCCCTCAACTTCTCCTGTGCAGAGGTTTAGACCACAAATGCAAGGCTGGTTATAATTCTTTCTGCCATCTCTCCTGCAATGGAGTTAACAGATGGCTGAGCTACAATATATCAATTGTACAAACTCCCAGGGCATCTTCATATTTCCATCTCCTTATGTATTTCTAGTTGACCAAACTCTTGCCAATTACCATTAAGCACAATCCCATCACCTGGCTCACTGGGCAGGAAGGCAGCAGCCTGGGTTTAACTCCTGAAGGACCATGGAGGGGAGAGACTGGGTTCTGCCCAAGTGAAGAAGTACCCCAGGGGAAGGGTCCCCATTTCCCACGGAAGCTGCTGTTTAGACACCCACTGCCCAGCTACTGTGTCTTATCAGTTCCGTCTCTCCTGGAATCTCAGGTCACTTCTATCACCTTCCACTCAAATTGGTGGTTCCAGAACCTCCCCCTAGATACAGCCCCATGCCTAGCAACAGAAGCAGGAAGGGGAGAAGAGATGCTTGGAAAGTGGGCTTTGATTTGGAGAAAATCACAATCTGTTAGGAGATGAGGAAGACAGTGTATGTTAAAGGTCTTCAGGGCTGATTCAAGGGCTGGCTCATTGTGTGACCCAGTTTCAGAGTCTGGCCTATTACAGGAATTGAAAGCTATGTCTCTAAGGTACATGAATGAATGAATGAATGAATGAATGAAGTGCACAGATCATGCAGTCTCTCACATCCTAGTTCCACAATTTCTGTGACCTTGAACCAGAGCCCTAGCCACCCTGAATCATAATCTACTCATCTTTAACATGAGCCATGCACTCTGTGTAGGAAGGTGTCACATGACTCCCTCCCCCGACTTTTTTTTTTTTTTTTTTTTTTTTTTAGGGAGAGAAAGCTTGTAGCTGTCAGAAACAAGCTAGAACTGTCAAAAGTACATAAAAGAACTGTGTCAATCCTGAAACACCAGTCACAGCTCTGTTTATTTGCCAGAGAGGTAAACTTCACATTTTTCTTTCCAGAATATATATATATATATCACATACATACCTTTCATTGCCATTTCTAGGAAATCTGTAAACTTCAAACAAATACTGTAGATCTGCCTGGGGTGAAAGAACAAACTGTTGTTCAGTGGGGTTCAATGGAGGGGGAGGGGGTTAGATTGGAGATAGGGAAGTGGTATGTGACTCTCCCAGGGGTGCTGAAGACAAGACGGAAGCAGAGAGAGGTCTTGGTTCTGTGTTGTCTTGCTCCATCCTGGCTCTGAGAATACCAAATCCACAGAGAGAGCATCGGTGGATGGAGCGGGCACCAGCACCATGCTAAGTCCTCGGGCAACCTTCAGCAGTTTCCTACAAAACCAATAGCACTGTGTTCTGGCTGCCAGGGATCCTCCTGCCCTGCATTCCTCTCCTGGGTCCTCTGAGGGACTGGGCACGATGGCTTGTGTCTGATGAGAAGAGGGCAAAGGAGACTGCTTGTCGCTTCCGTGACTAGGTTATAAAAGACTGCATGTCTGTCCTACTTACGTGTGTACATGTAGAACTCCTCTCCCCCCTTCTTTCCTCCCCTATTTCTCTAACTAATACTTCCAGCTCTTGTTCTAATTGGGCTGGCTGGAGAGGTCTGTGTCACCAGAAACTGAAGGTAGTCCTGGCCACTGCAGCAGGACCCACCTCACAGCCTCTGGGAAGCTGAATCCTACGAACACCACCCATGTGAGTTTGGAAGTGGACTGTTCTCCAGTGCGGCCTTCCACTGAGATAGCAGCTCTGTGAGATTCTTGGGGTGGAAGGGGGTTGCCTGAGTTGAGCAGAAACCCCAGTTTGCAGGGATTAAGGTAACCACTGTGTGTATACGTGTATGTGCACACACGTGCGCGTTTAGCTGCTAAGTGTTGAGCAGTGTATTCTTCAGCATTACGTAAGCCATACGATCATCACTCAGTTTGTAGATGAGGCAACCCAAAAGTCTCTGTGCTAGCCTGTGGCACACAATGAGCCACTGAGGAGCCCAGGGTAGAAGAGAAACTTGTGTAACCTGTCTGAGACCTCCTTCTTGTACACTAAGTACCCTGACTCACTTCTGGGACTAACAGTGAAGAAGATGGGGAGGGAGGGATGCTTCAAGGCTCTACCCTCTGCCCCACATGTCTGTCTGCTCCTGCTCCAGGCTGGGGCTTTGCTGGACTCTGAGACTTCTGTGACTCTTAACAAGATCCAGTCAAACCCAGGGATTCTGGTGACACCTAAGTCACTGTGGATGGGCATGTGGCCTTCTTCCTTGCCTGGAAAAGACGGCATCATACAAAACACAATGGAACCGAGGCAGGGAGGAAGGCAGAGAGCTAAAGCCACATCCTCTGCAAAGAAGCCAGGCTCCCCCGGCTCCTACCTGCTTCCAAGCTCTCTCTCTTCATCCAACCTGCCTCAGACATTCCTTCAGGAAGTTCTTCCCAAGATCTGCCCTGTGTTCTTCAGCTGCAGGATCCTTGGCTCAGGCAAAGCAGTAAGGTGCTTAGAGGTGGCAGGTCAGCCCTTCTTGTCTCCAGGGCATCTGAGAGGGGAGCTACGGATAAACAGTGACAGCCCAGCTTTAGGTTTAGAGCCATGGATCCCTCAGGCAGGACAGACACTCAGCTAAGTTTAATCATTTGTCCAACTGTTTAGGTATTCCCACCCCAGCCAGCTGGGCTGCTCAGCACAAGCAGCCCAGCTGGAAACAGCACCCACTGCCTTTCACCTTGTGATAAAGTCGCTTGACCTGAGTCACGCATCAGTTAAGTCCTGTTGGGAGGAGGAGAGTGCATAACCCCCCACTTTCCCCAGCTCTCCTCCTCAGTCCCAGGCCTTTGTGTATTCTGGAGCCTGGGGGTCCTCAGCCAACTTCCCCTGGGTCATGTGTCCCGTAGAGGGCGCTGATAACTGCTACATCTGCCTGGAGCATCCAGAAGTTGGTATTGGGCTGGTGCGGAATAAGATCCACTTCCAGGAAGCATCATGATGCCCTGAGCAGCAGGTGCATGGCCAGATCCTTTCTATGAAAGACAGAGAGCATCCAAAAGCTGTCTGAAAGGAGTGGAGTCAACAGAACCCCACTGGCTTCCAGATCACTCTCTTACTGTGTCCCCACCTCATCCCATCTCAGGAATTGTTTCTATTTTGTCCTCAGGTGGACCCAGAAGGGGCAGGAACCCCAGGCAGCAGGCTCTAAGCCCAAGTGGCAAAGACTTGTAGGAGGATATGGGATCCACCTGGGGCTATGATGGAATGGAGCCAGGGACCAGAGCGAGGCCTCGGGAACCTCTGCTCATCATTCCTACCTGGCCACTTCCAACAGGCCCCTGTTTGTACTTCCTAGTGCCGCATCCTGCCTCACAGGCTTTGAATTCCACAGGCAGAGAAAAATGAATATTTTAAGGCCCCGTGGCCTGAGTCACCTCGGTTTGGTGGCGACTAATGTTCTGCAGCTGGCCCTGCCCACGGGCCTGCTTAGCATGCAATTAAGATGCAAAATAGCATCCCTCAAAAGCTCCCCTCTGGGCATCTCTGCTTTTTCCTTGAGGCCCTGGTGGATTAAGAAGCTTCTAGAACAGTGGGGAGGCACTTCCCCCGCTATTCTTATTGGCTGGAGTTCCAGGCTGGGTTTATGAGCCTGGCTCAAGGCCAACCTGATGCTGGCGCTCCAGCTCTTCCTCCTGCCTCCTCACAAGCCAGTCCTGTACCACTGCACTCTGGGTCCTGAAGAGGAGGATTAGAGTGCATCTATACCCCCACCCACAACGCCCACTGGCCTTAGTTTAGCATTTCAACAGTGACAG
Organism: Mus minutoides; assembly: GCA_902729485.2. NCBI lineage: Eukaryota > Metazoa > Chordata > Mammalia > Rodentia > Muridae > Mus > Mus minutoides. Next base: position 144,394 of record LR751154.1, read on the forward strand.
TGACTTCCACCTGGCAGCCCCCACACCCACTGTGTCTCTGACCTCATCTTCCACTCACTTCTCCAACCACTGTGGCCTTTCCCAACCGCTCCCACACCCAACCCCAGAAAAACCAACCTTTCTGCCACAGGGTCTTTGCACTTGCACAAGACTTTGTATCTGTGCACACTGGTTCCTAACCAGGTCCTAAACATTGCCTCTGCAGAGTGAATTCTTGAGACCTCCTCGTCTGATAGCAGAAACACTGTGTAGATAATGTATTGCTAGCCAGGAGGTAGAATGGCTGAGGTTCATGACTTGCTAGGGGACACACAGTCAAGATAGGATCCGAGCATGGAGCATCGGGTACAGCCCAGTGGGTGCCTCACCATTCTACTGCACTAATGGGCCCACCTCTTCCCAACTCCCTTCCAGCTTCATTTGCATTCTCGGCTGACTCCCACTGCATGGCGCTGTCCGTGAAGACAGGACTTTCGTGATAAAGAGGTGGCTATTCCTGTTGTTCTAAGTGGAGGAGTCAAGGCCTGTGGTCTACAGCAGTTGAAAAATGGCAGCCCAACCTCAGGAGCATGCAACTCAGAGGGAGTTCCACCATCAGTAGCTTCCATAGCCTGGAAACCAGCTAAAAATGGTCTCAACCCCTAGCCCTGAAAGCTCAAAGGTGTGCCACCTTAAGGAGACCTGTGGGTGGAAAGCACTGGGAGGCCAAGGCCACCAGAGTGGGAAAGTCTGGGCTCCCTATTTGGAGTGTGAAAATGAAGCACCTACAGTGTCAGATCTAGCACCTCAGGGTGGGGGTGTCTAGGTTCAAGGGTGGAATATAGACACCTAAATGGACAAGCAGGCTCATAAGAAGCCCAGAGTGTTTCTTAAGATGGAGGCTGTAGAGGGAGCATAGCCACCAAGAAAACCCTTCCTCTAAAGTTCAGACTACATAGAAAGGACAAGTAGGCCCAGAGCCTGGGGGCTGGCTCTCTTCCTGAGAGCATGGTTGCATCCAGACATCTTTCTGCAGGCAACCAGGGTTAGTCCTCCTGACCACTCTCCCTATGCCATTGGCTTTGACTTCTTGCTCTGGGAGGCTCCTGCCTTGCAGGACAGAGACCTTGCTAACCTGGAAGGGAAGATTATATGTGGCTGAGCCAGGACTTGGGGAGGGGGAAGGGAGTGGAGGGAGTGAAGGTGGGGTTGCTTCTGACTGGGTCACCTTTACTTGGGTGACCTCAGTCGGCCCACAAGGCATTGTGTTCCACAAGGCAGGAGAAGAGTGAGGACAAGTTACTGATACCATCTTCTCCTTCTGCCACCCCCAACCTTGGCCCTCTTGAGAGCTCTCTAGCCATACTGCCAAGCCTTTGGGCCTATACTTGCTGTACCTTTGACCTCTGGTTCAGCCCTCACCCAGGCCTATGTACCTGACCCCATCCTCAGTTTAGCCTAAATGCCTCAATCCCTGCGTTGCCAGCACTAGGATCCAGGCTTGTCGGTGGCACAAGTATGCACATGCCCTTAGGTTGAACTTGACCCTTTGGTGGAGATTTCGGCCAATCAAAGACAGAGAAGGGGGAGGGCTATGAGACCACAGGGCAGCAGATGTTCCAAAGTACAGCCATGCTTTTTGGTTTGGTTTGGTTTGATTTGGTTTGGTTTGGTTTGGTTTGGTTTTGAGAGCAGATCTCACATACTTCAGGCTGACCTCCAACTCAAGTAGCCAAAGCAAGCCTTGAGCTCCTGATTCCTCCTGCCTCCACCCTGCCCCACACCTAGTACTGACAGATCTGCTTCTCACCAGGTTTCAGTGGCATGGCAGTCACCCACCCTTTCCAGTGTCAGTGGGTGTGTAGGACCAGCTTCTGGTGAGGCTGCAGGAACAGCCACAGACAGTGTTGGTGGGTCAGCAGGGTCTCCTTAGATGCCACCCTGATGAAAAAGAAGCCTAAGAGTATGGTGATGGGGCCACTGGAGAGCTTTGTGATGTAAAGAGAGGGATCTCATAGGCCTGAAACACCATATTCAGCTTCCCAATGAAGCAGGCATCCCCAAGGAAAACACAGGCAGAGGCACAGTCCCCTGCCAGCTTCTTTAGTGGCTCATGGAGGCAGAAGCTGCCAGAGAGGGACAGACATAGGAGGAGCCATTTCTTGGTCGAGACCTTCAGCTGAGCTATCCCTTCTGGTACGGCAAGACATTTTAGAAACTCCTCATGGGCCAACACAGCCAGACTAGGGAAATGTTACTAGAGATGGCAGAGTAAAGGTCCTTCGGGGTCTGCATCTCCCAATACTACCACTAAGGGCTGGAGGTACAGGCAGGATGAAATAGTCTCATGGCTCAGAACTGGCACCTGTGCCACTTGGGGAATGGCAGAACCACTCAAGATGGCAGCTCTGGGCCTCAGTGGTTATATGACATCCTGAGAGTTGCACTGGCTTTGACTGGGAGTTGGGACCCTAACCAGCTCCCCTTCTGGTATCTTGGGGAACACAACATGAGGGAGGGGAGTGTGGTCTGTGAGTCCTCCAATGCTGGCCACTTCAGCAGGTCTCTGGTTGCCTCTGTGACCTCAGTACCATTCAGAAGGATGCATTCATGTGGCTACTGAAAACAGCCCTGGTCCAGGGTCAGCCCTACTGCTCCTCAGCTGAGTGGCTTCTGGAAGAATGAGGGGTGTCCCCTTTGGATGGCCAGTCAAAAATTTGAACTGTACAAGGTTATCAAAGTGAAGCCCTTAAATCAGAGCCAGGTCTAAAGGTGGAGCTCAGTCCGTGGTAGCAGCGGTCACCACTGTCATGCAAGAACTGTTGTGATGTCACCACAGAGAGAGACAGAGAGACAGAAACAGAGAGACAGAGAGAGACACAGAGACAGAGAGAGACAGAGACAGATAGATATATGCATGCTCTCATAGTGCGCTCCAGGGGAGCAAGGATCTGTCCGGAGGTGCTATAAGGGAGCTCAGCATCCCTTTTGGCCCTTTCTCCACAGCGTTTCCTCAGACGCTACAACCATTAGGAGGCCAAGCCTGTTGGCCAGCTCAGCTATCTGGAATGCTCGGTACCCCTCCTGCCTCAGGCAGCCTCAAAGCTCAGAGTCCCTCAGGAATCTTAGATATCAAGTCTGGCCTTAGATTCGATCAGTCCCTGCCCTTTCTAAAGATAGGGTCTCACATCATATCCCAGGATGGCCTCCAGTTCTTTTCGTTGCTAAGGATGAACTTGAACTTCTGATTCTCTTGCCTCTGCCTCTAGAGTGCTGAGATTTCAGGTGTGTGTGTACTAACACTCCCAGTTTAAGTAGTTCTGGGGATCAAGCCCAGAGCTCCATGCATCTAGGCACTCTATCCACTGAGCACCATCTCTAGCCTCCCTATCCCCATCTGCTTTTTATAACAGTCTCAGATTTATAGGAAAATAGCAAAGATAGGCTGTGTTCCCATGTTCTGCACAGTGGGTTACTGCAGTTATGTAATCCATTGGTACATTGTTATACATTGTTACAGTCACCGGACTGATTGACAAACTGTTACCAAGCCATATCCATCCATGGCTTATTCCAGTTTCCTTGGTTTCCCCTACTGTCCCACTTTTTCCTTCAAAATCACACTTACTCATTCGATTCTCATGTCTTTTCAGGTTCCTCCTGGCTCTGGCAGTTTCTTGGACTGTCCTGGCTAATTTTATGTCAGCTTGACACAAGCTAGAATCATGAGAGAGGAGGGAGAAAAATTGAGACCCACAATATGTGGCTACAGTCACATATGTGCTTTATGGGGGAGGGGAGCTGGCTTGGGTTCAGACTTCATGGTAGTGTTGAAAGGTGTAGGCAGGAAGTGACCACCTGGGACAGGTCACAGTAGAAACATCTGCTCAGCACAGTCCCTGGGCCACTGTGACTACCCAGTAGATGCCGGGACCTAATCCTTTCACCTGACAGGGAGGACTACTTAAGGTCACTTCATCCCCACGTGTTCCATTTTACCTGAATGGAACTGGCCAGAAGCTGAGCTAGAGGACTCAAGAATGGCAAGAATTTGGGTTCCAAAGAATGGCAAGAATTTGGGTCACCCTATAGAAACCCTGGCAACCACCTTCCAAAGCCTTGGGGGTGATGAGAGCTGCTGCTTACCACCTGAAGAAACTCCCTCTCCATTACCGTGGGGTTCCAAAGGACAGCGCCCCCAAGTGCTCCCTCTCAGATGCCAGCCTCAAGAAAGGATTCCCTGGAATGGGGCCTTCACCCCATGATCTGGGCACAGCTCTGAGCTACTCTCCACCAGCGGGGCTCCCCACAATGGAAACGACCCCCCAGCCACAGCTGCACCCCAGCCCCTGGATCCTCTTCATCCTCGCCGCCCTCCAGGATCTGACACAGCCTCCCTGATTGCTAATTTAGACTTCCCTGCCGTCCCACGCAGGGGAATCAGGGGAAATCAAATTACCGAGTTATTCACTCTTTTTTGTACAGCTGATGGGCTGATTAGCTGTCAATCAGGGCCAACATTAACATCTGACACTGTGTGCATAACAATTACCAGTCACATTAAGGAAACCTTCCCTTTCTTTCTCTACCGGGAGCGGTGGGGAGAGACAGGAGAGGAGGCGGCAGACGAGGCTCCGAAGGGAGAGGGAGGAAATTCAATCAGCATAATTAGCTCAATCAGAAGAGAACATCACTTCACCAGCTGAGCGGAGCCACTGCGGCTGCCAAAGGCCTCGGGCTGACCAGCTGCTCCAGAGCCTCTGCACTCCCTGCCCTCCAGCCAGGGCCTGGCTCGCCTGCAGCCTCCGCGCTGGCCTTGGGCCCTGCCATCCGTCAACTGCTTGCCTCCGCCTTACATTTGCTTTGCTCCAATCAATTGAACGCATTCTCGCCTGCCTCTCTCGGATTGGCTCTGATCTTGGAGTATATATGGCTCCAGTGTTGGTGCTGGGAAAGAGACAGGGACACTTGACAGTCCGGAGTATCCAGTTAGTCGAAACCATCTTGACATTCTTCCGTCTCCGTTTCCCCATCTGTGAAACGAAGCTGTTCCCATTGGTGTCTTGACTCTGTCCAGCAGCATCAGCCAGAAGGTTGTGGCAGTGGCACTCTCCCACTCTGTCCCCTCACTGACTGCTGTGGCTGAAGCTATCGACCAGGGCCATTCTTGGAAAGAGCCAAGCTTGAGCCCAGGCCTACAGGCTGTGCTTGTGCCCAGGCAAGGGGCCACCTTGGAAAGAGCCAAGCTTGAGCCCAGGCCTACAGGCTGTGCTTGTGCCCAGGCAAGGGGCCACCTTGCTTGTTTGCTTTCCTGTCACCAAAAATATCTCAACCTCCTTACTCAGCTCTGCCCTGTGAGCAAACCCAGACGGAGGTGACACCTGCTGGGACGGAGCGGGCAGGGACAGAGAGGACCTGAACTGCCCTGGGGCTAGGATGGGGAGGATGACACAGGCCAGATTTCTGAGCCTGAGATATTTTTATTTCTTTTTTATGTGTTTTCTTTTTAGTTTGTGTGTATGTGCATGCACACGTATGTGCATGTTGTGCCTGTATGTGTGCATGTGAGAGAGAATAATCTCAAGTATTAGTCCTCAACTTCTCCTTTTAAAAGAAACAGTATCTTTTTGTTCACTGGCTGGCCTAGCAGCTACTGCCGGTTGTATCTCTGCCCCACCTGCTTTTGCCTGAGGAGAGCAGGGACTGCAGACACACATGCTGGTTTCCAGTATTTCCAGGAGTCCATCCGTTACCTGGGTCCTCCCATTTGCAAGCAGCACTGTGTTCAGTGAGGCCCCCCAGCTCAGCCTTCTGAGTTCTTAATCCAGAGTCCTGGGCTGTGCTGGATGCCACAGCCTAATACCTCAGAACAAGCAGTGTAATCTCTAGACTCCATCATCCCACAGCTGCGAGGATGCTATCCAAGAACAAGATGTAGGTTTGCTTCCAGAGATTGGCCAGCTTCTCTGTGTGCTTATGTAGCCTTTCACACACACACACACATACACATACTCATACACACATACACACACTCACACACACACACTCATACACACATACACTCATACACACACACTCACACATACACACACTCATATACACATACACACACTCACACATACACACACTCACACATACACACACTCACACATACACACACTCACACATACACACACACACACCCTGCCCTGTGCTCTAATCTCTTCTTTTAATAACACTAGTCCAATTAGATTAGGACCCCCAACATTCACCTACTTAAGACCCTATCTGAAAAGAGAGGCTCACTCTGACACACTAGAGATTGGAATTCTGGTTTATTAAATGGGGGAAGAGGGAGGGGAATCATGCATAACACCTAGAGATGAGATAATAGCCATTGGTTTTACCAGCTACTATGTATGATGCTAACTTTCCTGACGGTGCAGTGCTGTGAGCTTCCTAAGGGCTCATTTACATCCTCCAGATTGGAACAGAAGCTTGAGGAAAGGTGCTAGTCTGGTCTCAACTCTATAAATGGGGAAAGTGGGGTACAAAGGAGTGAGCTAACCTGCCCTTTATATGCTGCAGGTTGGTATCCCAGCGCCTGGCTCTAGAGTCTACACCTCACTATCTATATCATGTGTATGATATGACATGATTGATATGATATGATATGGTATGATATGATATGATGTGATATCATGGTCTAGGAGATTCTTGGCAGCCCTAACACAGCCAGTCTTGCCTGACCCAGGAGCAATGCATCTCCTGGTGTCCAAAGCCCTGAAGGCTCCAGTCTGAGGCCATCTCAGGCAACCTCAATGCACCACCTCAGCAGCTCTCAAGCAGCCCAGGCAAGCCCAGACAGCAGCTCAGCATCCAGAATGCCATGTATGTGAATGCCATGGAACACGGACTCAGCCTGGCTCTGTGCACCAGGCGGGAAGAACACGTGTCATTAAGAGATCATTGGAATTTTCCCTACACCCCAACAGAACTTGCCAGACACTCCCTAACTAGGCACAGCCAGGGCCACTCTGGGCCCTGCTAACTGGTCCTCTGTGGGGCCCCTAAAACAATTGGTGTGCTCACTGAGTCCATGGTGGTGTGTCAGGAACTGGTGGGGGAACTTTCTAGAAGGAATTCCTAAAGCTGATGGACTGGTAATCTACTGGGTGTAGGCAGATAAAGACCAAGTATGGAATAAAGAAATATGTGGCAGATGGCGATCCGTGGGCTAATAAAGCAAAACCAGGCGGGGGTGATGCCTCCCAGAAGGCAAGGCCTGAACTGTGAGGTGTGAAGGATAAGGAGGGTCCAATAAACAAGGCAAAGAGCGGGAAGGCAGAGAAAACAGCGGTGCAAAAGCCTGAGGTGTGGTCAGCAGGCAAATGGCGCTGAGGCTGAGGAGATCTGTGGAGACAATGTTCTTTTCTTTTTTATTTTATTTTATTTTATTTTATTTGGTTTTTCATGAAAGGGTTTCTCTGTGTAGCTCTGGCTGTCCTGAAACTCACTCTGTAGACCAGGCTGGCCTTGAACTCAGAAATCTGCCTGCCTCTGCCTCCCAAGTGCTGGGATTAAAGGCCTGCACCACCACTGCCCAGCCATTTAAAAAAAAAAAGATTTATTTTTATGTTATGTATATGAGTACACCATAGCTGTCTTCCGACAAACCAGGAGAGGGCATCGGATTCCATTACACATGGTTGTGAGCCACCATGTGATTGCTGGGATTTGAAGTCTGGACCTTTGGAAGAGCAGTCAGTGCTCTTAACCGCTGAGCCATCTTGCCATCCCCTGAGACAATGTTCTTGAGATCCTCCATTCATGGATGAGACAGAAGTCCTCCCCAGTTACTAGTTCAAATCCATCTCACCTCTTTTCAAACCTCTTATCCTAATCTGCCTTCAGAGCAGACAAAGCTGGGAGCACTTGAGGTCCTCCCACTGACAAGCCTCGCCTCACAGAGCATCTCTAGGTAGCATTTAAAGTGGCAGTAGAGCTCAGGTCTCGAGCTTCCATCAGCTAAGGAAAATCTCCCCTCTCATGATTCCAGCTGCCTCCTTGCAAAGGCCGTCAGAGCGTGACAGAGAACATTTCTCGCCGCAGTCCCCTCGTGTCACTGCCTAAACACACTCATAAATCCTTGCCTGACCCCAGAAACAAGGCTCTGCATTTAAAATAAGAGAGACAAGGAGACAGAGGGGCGTCATCCTCCCTGCTCTGGTCTGTTTCCCTTCCCCTTCTGCCCAGCCACAGAGCAGAATAAACATTACCCATGATGCAAGGTGGCTGGGCTGGTGTCAGTGTTTCCAGCCATGTCCCAAGGGAGTAAAGCACAGAACACACCACGGTAGGAGGTGACCAGGGAGCTAGGAAAACCCAAGCTGAAAGTGCAGTGCGCATCCAGAATCCATCCAGGAGATACATTCAAGGGCCAAGCATGCAGATCTGATAGGGTCCAGTTAGGAAAGCAGAAACCGCCCTGGGTGTTCCACACGGTGAACATTTAAATGTAAGCGATTGACTACCTAGGTGAATTGAGAAGCCTAGTTAACACTGCCCCCAAATCAGCAACAGTGGGAAGCCACCAGCACCCCCAGGAAGGGAAAGCTGATAAGGGGGGAATAGTTTCACTCCAGCCCACAATCCGGGAGCTAGAGGAAGGCTGCCTGGCAGAACCTGAGACCACACAAGGGAACAAAGGAGGTAAAGCTTCTTCAGAGACTGCCAGACAAAAGCAGGAGAAAAGTGGCCCGGTATCTCCATCCCTCCGACCCTCCAGACCCCTGTCAGTTGCCTCCTTGCGACCAGACGACCCATAAGAGCCCTTTATGAACTTCTGAGGGTATAGCCTGAAGGAGTAAACCTTCCACTCGCACCCCCCAAGACAGAATGGAGGAGGGGACAGATGAGGAAGAGATCTGAGTGAGCCACTGAGGAATGGGTTGTAGCACAACTCAGAGGAGGGGAATTTGATGTGGGTTTTGAAGCATGATCAGGAGTTTTCCAAGCAGGGAAACTAGAACATGAGAGGACACACCCAGTCTACTTGGCTGCTGGAAAAGGAGGTAAGCGGAATGAACAAGATATTGGGAGCCATCCTGGATGGTCTTGAATTCAAGCTGCAGTCAAATGTGTATGCTCTATCTGACGAGGCAGTTAGAGCCCCGCTGGCTCTCTGTTACAGACTAGTATAAAGGTGGGAGGAGAGATGGCAGTGTCTTCAAGGATCCTAGTGAGTTACTATTCAGCCTGGGCTGGGGCTGGTTCCATGGAAACTGGGAGGCTAGGGGGTGATGTGCCGCTTCTGAGACATGGTAGTTGACTGGCTATGGTGGACAGAGAAACAAGCAATGGCTGTCTAGCAGGGAATATCTGGAAGGATATTGATTCTACTACTTCCTGCCTGTCCTTCCTTCCAGTAGGACCACCTGTGAGAGGGGACAGTCAGAGAGTCACCCTGGCTTCCATTGTGTGCAAATCCTCCATCTTCAAATGGACAAACACACATCTGGAGATTAAGACTTCATTTCCCAGCATCCCTTGCAGCTAGATCTGACCATGTGCCTGAAGTCTAGCTGACTGAGTGTAAGCATCCTGTGATAGCACTGAGGAATCTTAAAGGCAGCAGGCCAGCATCCTTGGTCCCTTCTTTGCCTCCCCTCCTCCACCTGCAATCTGGACAGTTGGTGTAATGGATGGAGCCTTAGTTGATATTTTAGGTAAAGAAGCTAAAAGAAGCCTGAGTCCCTGAGGAGTTCATAGGAATACATTGGCACAAGCTCCTCACAAGCCGCTCACCCCATTGTTGTAACCAAATATTCAACACAAGTATCTTAAGAGAGGGGAGGCTTGGCCAGAGGCTCCATTCTGTCATGGTGGGGGCAGGGATGGCCAGTATCATGCAGTGAGAACATGCAGGAGATGTTTGTTACAAGACAGACCCGGGTAGGGAAGCAGGGTTGTTATAATCCTCCAAGATTGCTGCTTCTCTGGCAGCCTGCATCAGCCAGCTAGTCCTCAATCTCCCCAAACAGTACCAGGAACTAGGGACCGAGTGTTGAAGCACAGAGCCTATGAGAGTGACATTTCCCATTTAAACCCTAACACTTTCAGGGAGACAAAACAAGCAGCTGCCATTGTTGCTTTCAAGTCCCTCGGATACAAACTTAATACTAAACAACGGGAGACACAGATCTTCCAGGCAATAACTGAGGTGTGGCTGACTCCTCCACCATCCAAGGGTGCAGGTTACTACTACAGTGTACCCAATGTACAGATAAGGAGACTGAGGCTTAGGGAGGCAGTGTCAGGTGCCCAACATCACAAAGAGCATGAGGTGTGGAGAAGAAGAGGCTCTAGATGTTTTGCTCCAAAGATCCCCCACTGCCTCTCATTTTCATCTTCCCTCCCATCCCCAAATCCCTCGCTTCTCCCAGCCAAGCTGGAACAGCAAAAACAACGGCCTCAATACCGGAAAACCACTGTAAAGGGGCTGAGGACTGTCCCTTTGTGAAGCTGGCGCATTCGCATTATTTTTGCCAACAAACAAGTTTTAATCTCATTCTGGCACCCTTAGGTGGCATTTGGGAAAACACAGAGGGTCCCCAACATGTCAAGAATATAAGTCGATCAACAAAACATCTGAAGGAAAAGGAGAAAAAAAATCAGTAGATGCTTATATAAAGAGTGACTTTCTGGGCTAAGCGTTACAGTGTTACACTGTGTGATCCGTGGATGAGAGGAATGTTACCTTGCTCCATAGCCATGAAGCTCAGGAGTGCCAGCCTAGTTCCCTCCCTGCTGACAGCTGCAGGGAGGGCTGGCCCCCAAACAAAGAGGCCTCTTTGGGTAATTTCCTTCCTCCAACTCGGCCCCTCTCCATCCTCTAATCGATGAGCAGCCAAAGGAAACTTCGAAATTCCGAGTCAGATCACTCAAAATGGTAATTGCTCAAATGGTTTCCACACTCAGAAATGGTCAAGTGGCTTCTCATTGTCTTCAGAAGGAAACCAAAGTGTTCCACACTTCGCTCTGCGGACCTGGGTGACCCACTCTGACCACCAACTCTACTATGCATCTGCTGTTCCTGCCCTGCCTCTTGGTTTGAAGTCTGACCTGCTGGATGAGCACTCTATCCCTGAGCTAAAGAACACTGTAAGCAGTGTTCCTTTCTTTTCCATTCTAGGATAGGGTTCTCTTGAGATGATCCAGGCAGCTTTTATGGGTTCATCCCCCTGCCTCAGCCTCTAAACTGGCATGATAGCTTGCACCTGGCTCTTGAATGAAGTACTACTGGTCTCCACCTCAGGCATAGATCTGTATGGTTTTGCTGCTCTGAACCCCAGTGGCCAGGGGCAAGATCTAGTTTATTTGATGTTTGTTCACAAAGCCTTAAGTCCACAGTATTTGTCTGTAAGTATTTGCTGGGAAGAGAGAAGGAGGAAGAAGAAAGAAAAGATGAGAAGGGAGGAGGGAGGAAAAGAGGTGGGGATGGAGGGAGGACCAGTAAGAGCCTGGTGAAGGGAGCTTCTGGGAAACTGGTTTGAATGAAAATAAAATTTAGTGAGAGCTCTCAGTTAGACCGAAGGAAACACTTTCTCACCAGGGGGTAAACAACAGGAGCCAGATGGGGTTAAGGGTGGTTTACAGCTAGGAAGTGGGTACTCAGCTTGAAGGTCAGGGTCAAGGGTCGGATCCAATGAAGAAGAGAAGGCCACTTGCATTTCTTAACAATGAAGAGCCCTACCCTCCCCCACCCCTCCTGGTCTGTGTGCTTCCCTTTCCAGTTCTGTGGGGAGCAAGCAGCCCAGGTGGGATCCTGGTCTCTGTGAAGGGAGAGAGAGGAGGGGGAGGTGGGTCTTCGCTCTTAGCCTCCCCACAAAGTTACTGAAGGCAGTCGAGTCGTGAATCATCCATCCCTCTTTACAATCAAGCAGTTATTTAAAATGGAGAAAGGAAAAGAGACCCAGAAAGAGCCTGAGCAGAGTTGCTCGCAGCCGCAGCTCGCAGCAATCAGCCCCAAGATGCGCCTCTGCTCACGCGACCTGCTTTCCTGATTGAGGGAGTTAATTGCAGGCTGACACAGCTTCCAGGGAAAGCTCCTGGAGACAAGAAATGCCAAATGCTACATCAACAACCAAACACTCCCATGCGCACTGCACTCTGATGGCTCAGGACCTGCGAGGCAACAGCGACCTCAGCTCCACCTAGCAACAGGCAGCTCTTGTTCTCAAGGGACCAGTCCCTCCTCCAGAGAAGCCCTGAGGTTGAGGAACAGAGCCCTTGGAGAGAGCTTAAGGAATGGAGGCAGAGAGCCAGGCGTGGTGGCACACGCCTTTAATCCCAGCACTTGGGAGGCGGAGACAGGCGGATTTCTGAGTTCGAGGCCAGCCTGGTCTACAAAGTGAGTTCCAGGACAGCCAGGGCTATACAGAGAAACCCTGTCTCAAAAAACCAAAAAAAAAAAAAAAGTAATGGAGGCAGAAATGGGCAGTAAACCGAGACAGGAAGGCACTAGCTACCTCACCTCTAGTCAAAGAAATGCCAGGCTCAACAACCACAGGCTGTGTGGATGAACAAGGCTGGGAAATGCGTGCTCACAGGGATGCCCTGCACATCCCTGCTTATTGCTACACTACCCCAGTCACTGAATCATAAAAGCTACCCCAGACACCCATCTATGAATGAATGGACTAAAGAAATGTGCCACCTATTCACAGCGAAGTCCTATTCATCCATAAAGAAGAAATCACCTTCTGTAGGAAAATAGATGGAACTGGAGATCATGTTAAGTGAGACAAGCCAGATTTAGAAAGAAGTGATCCCTCTAATAAGTGGAATCTAGACTGTGGGGAGGGGCAATGCAGGAAGAGTAAAGAGGCAGCAGGAGGGGGAAGAGGAGCCAGAGGTGGGGGGGGTAGGATAGGGCTGAATATGAGAAAAGGATGTAAGAGTGTAACAGTTTGTGAAAATACCGTAATGAAACCCACTGCTCCCTCCGTAAACTGATATTTAAAATTTGAAATAATTTGAATTGGTGAGATAGCTCAGCAGATAAAGCCAGTGTTTCCTGCCAAGTGGACAACCTGAGTTCAATCCCCATGTCCCGCATGGAGGAAGGAGAGAATCCACCTCCACATATGTGCTATGTCACACCCATGTCCCCACCATTCATATGCACATATATGCATATGAGATATGTGTGTGTGTGTATATATATATATATATATATATATATATATATATATATATATATGAATGATGAGGAAAGTCTGGGCCTCTAGGGAGGCAACAATGGGTCCTTGGGTTGACTTCTTTGCCAGTGAGTGTTTATTGTTGATACCCATATGTCCCAGAGGGGTCAGCTTTGAACAGCCGTTGTCAGATGCAGCAGTAGCTTGGCCTGCTCTGGGGGTGCAGCAGTGCTCCAGCTGCCCACCTTCTGTTTCTCGGTGCCCCTTCGTTGGCTCCCACATACCCTCCCCACCCTTGACCCTGGATACCTACCTTTAGGCTCTTACTGATTCCAAGGCCATTATGGTAACCACTTATGGGCCTGATTCTGCCTGGCCTTCACACTGGTGCATCCCAGGCAAGCTTGACGGGTTCTGCAGGTGGCGTCAAAGGCAAGATCACCCACGTCCTAAAGCTTCAGTGCTCAGCTCTGCCAAAGATGTAGTACAAGTTGACAGATGCTCTCTAACATTTCTTTTCCTTCTTTTTTATTTCTGGAGATCAAGAAAAAAAGGGGAATGCCTCTGATGCCTTATTCCCAGTGTCCGGAGTCCTCACTGACTTTCTGGACAAAGAAAATATGACCAACTAACTCAGGAAAGCCCGAGAACAAGGTTCAAGGTGGCTCCCTGTGGGGCGACCTTGCTAATACTTGCTCTTAGCCCAGGTCACAATGTTGTTCCACACATGTTACTCTTGGTGCCTCAGAGGTGAGTGTCTGTGACCAGAGGATTGGATTCAGGCATCTTCAGAATCCTTATCAGGAAAGCCTTTAGGTAACGTTCAAAACTCACCCCTTTTTAAAATCGGAAACTAAGCTGTGCACACTGAAGTGTATAAAATACATGTCTTCTCGTTTGCAACGTGGTTTTCTCTCCTGTGCTTTCCAGTCTGCATCTGCCCCAGAGATAACCATAATTCTGCTTTTAATAACCATGGATTTGCGCTGAACTCCCTCTAAGTCAGTCATATGGCAAACATTTCTTTCCACTCAACACGGTTCACCCACATGCTTACTCCTGGAGATCACTCCTTTCCTAGCGTATACTATTTCATTCTATAGACTTTCCACACTTTCTTTACTTATATACTGATGGGTAGTCAGGATATTTATAGCCTGGGGCTCAGATGAACAAAATGTGTGAGCCTACTCTCATAATCATACACACTCACTGCTCTTAGGTATAAACTCGGGTGTCATGTCATTCTGCCAACTGCAGGTATGCTTGATCTTAGTAGAAACCAATTTCTAAAATTGTTATGTCACTTTCAACTGCACCTGCAACTGACGAGCTATCCCAAGGCTTCACATCATTGACAACACTTGGTATTGTTGGCCTTTCGGTTGTCAACGTCTGCTGAACAATCACTGGGTTCCAACAAGTTTTTCCAAATGAACAGAACAATGCAGAACTCCATCATCTGTGCACACAGCCTCCAGCGCCTGTGCACACAGCCTCTAGCATCTGTGCACACAGCCTCCAGCGCCTGTGCACACAGCCTCTAGCATCTGTGCACACAGCCTCCAGCGCCTGTGCACACAGCCTCTAGCATCTGTGCACACAGCCTCCAGCGCCTGTGCACACAGCCTCTAGCATCTGTTCACACAGCCTCCAGCGCCTGTGCACACAGCCTCTAGCATCTGTGCACACAGCCTCCAACATCTGTACACACAGCCTCTAGCATCTATGCACACTGCCTCCAGCATCTGTGCACACAGCCTCTAGCATCTGTGCACACAGCCTCCAACGTCTATACACACAGCCTCCAACGTCTATACACACAGCCTCTAGCATCTGTGCACACAGTCTCCAACATCTATACACACAGCCTCTAGCATCTGTGCACACAGCCTCCAACATCTGTACACACAGCCTCCAGCATCTGTGCACACAGCCTCCAGCATCTGTGCACACAGCCTCCAGCATCTGTGCACACAGCCTCCAGCCTCCGGCATCTCTGCACACAACCATCTCTGTGACTTGTCTTACAAAACATATCTTCCAAGTGTCTGCCTTTTACCTCCTACTCTTTTCTTCTTTGTTCATTTCTCTTCTTTGCTATATAGCCAAAGCTGACCTCAAACTCTCAATCCCCAATATAAAGATGGGAGGAAGAGTCAGGAGAGTATGATACAAACATGCCTTCAAAACTAGATTGTCATTTAAAAATGCAATGCTTGAGCCAGCAAGATGGCTCAGTGGGAAAGATGCTTATGGCCAAGTCTGATGACCTGAGTTTGTCACCAGGCCCCACATGGTGGAAGGAAAGAACCTATTCCTGCGAGCTGTCCTCTAACCTCCACAGGCTCACCTCAACACACACACACACACACAGACACACACACACACACACACACACACACACAGAGTAAAGTTATATTTAAAATTCCCATTACACTAAAAAATAAAAGCAATGCTTTTCTGACTAGCAACCAAAAATTGCTTGTGGCAAATGCTAACCGAGAGAGATAATGTATATAACACAATGTCTGAACAGTGACTTTAAAAAAAATCGGAAACAGAGAGAGGCGGGGTGGGGGGGAGCAGCTGCGCTGTGACTACTGGGTCTCCCCAGGGGGATACGGTGGGTGAGCGTTATCTTTGCCTCACTGATACTCTGCCTTGTAAATACAGCATGCCCAGAGGCAGGCGGATTTCTGAGTTCGAGGCCAGCCTGGTCTACAAAGTGAGTTCCAGGACAGCCAGGGCTATACAGAGAAACCCTGTCTCGAAAAACAAAACAAAACAAAACAAAACAAACAACAACAAAAATAATTAGAAAAACAGTCAACTTTTTTTCTAATCGCTAAGACTATTAAGCCGGACTGAAATTAAGCTTCTACAAATAAAACCACTGGTTTAACAGAAACTCGTCCTTACACACCCAACACCTCCAGGCACAAATTCCTCAGCCTTGAACACCTTCCAGACACTTTCCTGAGAGAAAGTGGCTTTGTTTTATCCACTTGTTGCAAAGGCACTTCTGCAGCTGGATTTTGGTGAGGTCAAAGCAGACTGGTGGTGGCTGAGGCGGCAAGTCCTCTGTGCAACTTAGGGATGGGACACGCCAAACAGGCACATTCACAGGCACGTGCGTTTCCAATCTCAGGCCGAATGATGTAAAAGCCGAAAGCCACACCAGACGACAGGCCTCTGGGTGGGTCCCAGTCAGTGATACACTCCTGATGTCGACTTTGTTGGAAGGGTGAGTGACTGACTTAAGCTGTAAAGTCCCTCATGTACTCAGAGGGGTTTGTCACAGAGTCGTGCCCCACCATGAAGGGTACAGAGAGCTCTCACAAGAACACTATCATGTGGTCTTCACAGAGCCCTCTATGGTTCAATCAACAAGCCACAGAGCTGGGCCCTCCCCTTCTGCTGACCAGAGACTCCGCTCCACTCCACTCCTACTGTGGTCATGGAGACTTGAAGGAAAATAGAGATCTCCCCCAGCCAGGGACGGACTGGTGGAAGATTTTGCAGGCTTCTCTGGTCTCACCTTTCTCCCCAACAATCTTGCCTATCACTAAGACAGACTGTAAGGGACAGAGTCAGAATAAGCCTGAGCCTGAGAAAATCTGAAGCGCTCCCTCTGTGCACAGTGTGGTGTCAACCCATAATATACCAACAGCATGAGCTTCATGCTCAGCACACTGTGGCAGACCGACCTCTGTCACAGCCAGACTTAGACCCAGTGACACAGGTGAAGTCAGCACATGTCCTCAGCTCTGAGAATCCATGGTTCACTTAGCCACAGAAGTGTGTGGCAATATGAGAGGAGATGCAGGGATCCTCAGGGCCCTCTTGGGCACCATTTTCACTAAAATAAAATAATAAACAAGCACGCTGACTCAAAAGGTAACAAAAGTGGGATGGAAGCTCATGCCACTGCAGGCTTTTGCTTCTGTCTTCTTTGCTTTGGGTCACCTGCTGGCCTCTGCATAGGCCTGCTAACCCCTTGAGGAGTGTCAGTCTGGAAACTGGTGATGTGTGACTCCTCTCATCCCTCTTCAAGGCTGAAAATGCCAAGATGAGAGCAACTGGGGCTTTTATAAGGTGCTGGTCCATGGGAGACTGATGGGGAGCGGGGTCGAGCTACTGGAAAGGAAGAGACAACAAGTGGGAACACACTGGACTCATGGGTCACCGGTCACCATAATGAAGTCAGCGGCTTATGACGGAAGATGAGGGACAAGTCAAAGATCCTCCTGAGGCTCCTTTCCTCAGGAGACAGCATGGACTTAGAGAGAGCACTGCTGGGTGCTCACCGTAGCTAGCTCTCCCAACGTGCTCCTCCACCTCCTCCTCCTCCTCCTCCTCCTCCTCCCTGGTTCTGATCTAAGACCACCTCCTTAGAGAGCGAGTCAGCTCTAACAGCATGCCTCAGTTTCTCCCATCAGGCTCCCTATGCTTTCTTCCTTCAATGTCATGGTCTGTGACTATTTTTGTAATGTTATGTTAGGCTTCAGGAGGACAGTGACATTGTCTTTCCTGGTTCCTATGAAGCCCTATTTCTGGACACAGTTCCTAACATGGGTGCTGCGGTAACTGCCCCATTGGCCTCGGTGCCTAGACTCTCCTTTACTTCTGCCCCCTCCATCACAAACTTGGCAGTACTCACTGTGGCTGGGTGTATTTCCCACCCCTTCACACATATACACACACACTCTTAACTTTAGTGGGGCCACATTACTGGCTCAGGCCACCACATGTGCCAGCTCCAGCCTATACCTCAGGAAACCCAGTATGGTCCTGCTTGCTCTCTTAAGCCTCTGCCTGGGCTATAAGATATGTCTAGGCTAACACACTGGTTTCAGGAGGCAGAGGAATGGAAACAGAAATATACAGAGACAGGGGAAGAGAACAACCCCAGTTGTTGGACAGAGATATGCAAATGAAGGGCAGTATTTTAGACACTGACTTTGGGGTTCAGTTTATCAGACTCTGTGTTTCCCTAAATTAAATGAGGATTCTGGGCTGGCTTTAACATCTCCTTTCGGGCCATTGGCTTTTCTTTAATCATGTGTCTTCTAACCTCCCATTCCTGCCTCTTACCTCTCCACCCCACCCACACCCGTCCCAAAAAAACAAACTTCTCCTTCCCACACGCGCTCTGTCCTCATACATAACCATATAGCAGCCACATTTGCAGGGTCAAACTCACAGCTCCCAAGAGCCCCACTTTCAAGGCCACCTCTTAGCGACACTTCCTCTTTTCCAGCTACCTCACCAAGGCCTGGGGGCACGGAGCAGCTAAAAGCCCTCCTCCACTTCTGATGTGCAAATCTGAGAGCCTCTGGTGGCCCTTGGAAGCTCCTGTCCTTGGCAGGATTCCTTGCCCCCGCAGCCCACCTGAGCAGGATGACAGGCAGAGAGAGTAGGGCACAGAGTTCTAGAACTAGAGAGAAATTCAAAGTCACTGGCCACCTAACCTGGAGGAACTGAGGAAAGGGTTTCAGTGAAGCAAAGGAGCTAAACGAGATTTCTCAACTCCTGCCCAGGGCACAATCTACTACCCCCTGCTGGTGGCCAGGAAACTCACAGGCACAAGTAGTTAGGGTGGCCACCATCCCTGTGGCTTGCCTATTATAGGCAGGAATACCTACTAAAGTCCAGGGGGACATCTGCTGGATGTGAGGTCTCAGTTTGGGGACACTTATCAGGGTTATGCTGGGTGAGCATTCAGCAAAACAACTGGGTACCAGGCCAGGAAATGCCAAGCTTTATGCTAGATGGGGGGTATCAAAGAACCCTGGTCACCTGTGTCCTTTGCCAGTCACTGGACCTTCCCCTCCAACCCCCCTTTGTCATTCTCTCTCTTCTCTCTTGCTCTTGCTCCCCCTTCTCTCCCTTCTTCCCCCCTCTCTCTCCATGAACTTCTATTTCTCTCGCTTGCTGCAATCTTTCTGTCCTTCATTTCCTCGTTTCTTTCCTTCTATGTTTCAACATTCCTGCGACTACCCCACACTCCCTCTGTTCCTCTCTCTAAGCCCACCCCCTCCCCCCCATCCCCCACGCCCTCCCTTGAGGCTTCCTTCCTCTGTCCTCCCTGTAAGGCCAGGCTATTGACTGCCAGCTACAATTACAAGCACGTCTGTTGAAGACACACTTTTTCCATGATGGGTAACAAGAGGCTGTATGTTTGCCGCCACCGGCTGCAAATCCTGAATTCATTTTCAGTGCAAAAAAAGAGACAATCACCCCCTTGGTTTATAAATATTAATTATAGGCACCCAGTAATGAGAGAACAGGGCGGCTGTTAGCTGTGATCTCCAATTGTTTGACTAATCCTAGAAACAGTTTAAACAAGACAGTTGTTGCCTGACAGGAAGAGGAGGAATTAGGAAGCCCCAGTCCTTCCAGAAGGGTTGGCTTAGGAAGTTGTAGAGACATGAGGAGTATAGGGGACGCTAAGCCCTTCCAGCTCAGACCTCTGTTATTCAGGGTGTGTGTGTGGGAGGGGGTCTTATTCTGGGAGGAAACTTGAGAGAGCGCATCAGATCTGTCCAGCAGAGATCCTGTACTCACAGAGAGAAGGCAAGGTTCAGAGAAGAGGGGTCTGATGACTAGAGAGAGACAGTCTCTGCTACTTTATCCTTGGACTGATCCAAGGGTCTCACCTAAACGGACTCAGCTCATGCCCCAGCTGAAGCCGACTCCTAGTCAGAAACAGAAGCGGGTCCATCACACATCACAAGCAGGATGCTCGAGGCTTATCTCTGCTTTCCAAGCCCCATGGTTTTAATTTCTAAAGAT
The DNA here is from genome assembly GCA_902729485.2 of Mus minutoides. Taxonomy (NCBI): domain Eukaryota; kingdom Metazoa; phylum Chordata; class Mammalia; order Rodentia; family Muridae; genus Mus; species Mus minutoides. The sequence continues at coordinate 164,352 of LR751154.1, forward strand.
TGGGAGTAACTCCGTGAATTTCATGTTGATACCAGAGTCCTACTGACACCAGAGTACACAGACATACATCTAAATCGAATCAGAGAAATCCCGTCTGGCTGTGGCCACCAGAGGCCACATCCACCATAGGCCAACCTCCCAGCTTACATCTCAACGCTGGATAATTCAGAAAGTGCCATGTGCACGGCACAACCAGAAAAGAGGTCACCTGGAGCAGAGGGACAAACTTAGCAACAGAATGTAGCTCTGACATGGGCCCCGCCTCCGAGGGAAGGTAGGCTACTTCTTCTAGAACCTACATGGTTAAAACACCCTCAGCCCTGGGGAGATCTTTGCACTTGTAAAGCCATTGTTGAGCCATTTGTTACCCCATGGGCATGGCCGCTGGCCTGCTGGAGACCCAGTGTGAGATGTGTGCTTCCTATCTGAATAAAGCAGAGCCCCATCTCTAGGGGGTAGGGGTGGCAGGTCTAGACTCTTCCCTAGACCGAGCAGCCAAACTAAGAGGACATAGCCAAACTAAGAGTGGAGCCCAGGTCTGCGGTTCCCAAAACCCACCTGAGGCTCATCATTCAGCGCTGGCCTCTGCAGTGGTTCCAAGGATCATACAACTCATGCTGGCCTCCTGGGAGGCTGGGACCTTTCGCCTCTCTCTCTACCCTATCACTATAGTAGAGGCCAGACCCAGAGCACCCTGAAGTTCTTACGGAAGTGTAACTACCCTGCTTCTGTGGCTGTTCCTTTCTATTAAGCGTCAGTTTTCCAAACTGCACATAAATACGAGTCTGACTGCACAACGGTGATAAAAAGGTGGATACATGTCGGCTATTGTTATTAATAACTGCCCCCTGCAATAGTCCCTGCCAGCCTCTGGGAACAGTGTGCCCAATCTCACGTGTAATGAAAGAGAGAAGCATGGGGCTGTGCACGTGAGTGCACACACATATAGCCTTTACAATTCTGAGTACCTCAAAGAGGTTGGGGAGCCAAGGTCTGGCTCGAACCTCACCATCATGAAGCCAAAATTCGTGGCAGCTACCCTTAGGTATGGTTTTTATTCATGAGTATATATTACACTCCAGGCCTGGGAGCCATGGAAAAGACTGTCCCTGTTATCCAACAGTGTGACAGTGGGGGGGTAGGGAGGAGACTATGGAAGGGCCCAGAAGACACTAACCCAGCTAACACTGAGTCAGAGGGGAAGCTAAGGATTCTGCCTTGCTTCAATCTTATTACCATCCTATGGGCCTGGAAGGAAAGGGCTATAGGTGCCATCATACAAGTCACGGTGCCATCTTCAGCAGGGGCTCTCTGGCTCTTCCCGGCCCTCCTGAGTGTCATCACAATACTTGCTGGACTTGTGGGTTTGATGCTGGACCCACAGCATGCTGTCTCCACCACTCTCAAGGAGCTATGCCAGTTCAGTGGTCCATTGGCCCTTTTCTGGCTAGATGCTGTCCGGAAGACTGCAGCCTGAGCACAATGGTATGTAGAAGCCGCTCATATTGTTGCTCTTACCCCTCCCTCTTCAAGCCTTATCATGCCCCCTCCCCTTAGCTTCACCAGAGGGAAAAGAAGAGCTTCTGCCTGCAGCCAAAATCCTCACCACTTCCTCCTAAAGATTTCCAAGAAAATGTTCTCCAGGAGCCAAAAGGAAACTATGCGCAGGTGCCAGCCCTCTAGTCTGTCCCCGGAGTTCATTCATTTGCACCATTGTCCAGTTTCCATAGGCCAGCTCTGCACTCTAGCATCCTGACAGCTCTGAGCCTCAGTGTCCTTGTCTGTCATCTGGGGACAGTAGCCATGACTGCCTGACAGGGCGCAGAGGAGCAGTAGAGAGATGGCACACATAGAGAGGAACTCACAGGAGCTACTCTTACGTGTATTTATTATTATTATTCATGAGTACGTACTGTATGCCAGGCCCAGGAGCATGAAGAAGAACACAGTCAGTATCCATGTTATCCAAGAGTTCACTGTGATATGAGCAAGAAAGACAGATGAATAAACATACCAGTGCAATGAGCTACATGCTACAAGGCTGGAGAGGAAAGAGGGATGGGACACAGGGCTGCGGAATGTGGGAGACTTGAAGACCTAGGAGGCACCCCCAGGCAGTCAGAGGAGGGGAAAACACAGGAGAACCTCAAAGGCCACCAAGAGGACCAGAGAGAAGACAGGACAGATGATGGGAGCCAAGCGGCAGAAGGGGTTAAACACAGAAGCAGATGAGTGCAGACTCACCGCTGGCCACCGAGGTCGTGAGTGGGGTTTTAAGTTAGACGCTGACACTCGGTAAGCTGAGCATATACTCAAGCCTGGGGAGGGGGAGTTACGTAACTTTCCCTTTTTCCTTTCCAGCCTGTAGCCAGCCTAGAAATCTGAGAGCAAGCACTTTTTCTTATTTCTATTCAACCTGAAAGCTGCTGTTGCATCCAGCCTGCTTCGCATTGAAATGCAGGTGGCCTATGCAACAGTGTTGCTAAAATTACCAAAACTAACCACAGCCAGGGAAGGGGCCATTATCGGAAACAGATTTTATTACCATGGAAACCAGCAGATAATGCCAAGTCCAGTCATTTTTATTCTCCCGGAAAGAGAGAGAGAAGCAGAGAGCCTGAGAGGGCAGCCACTGAGGGGAAGCTATTGAGAAGAAGAGAGCATGCTGGAGCAAGCTGGGAGACAGAAGGGAGTCAGAATGCAGGGCCTGTCAGCCAGGGTCCTGCACAGCAACCCTGGGCTCTTCATCCACACACTTAGCTATCATCCAAGGAACTCCCACCAGGCTGGCAGGGAGCAGCTACAGGTGGCACTGGTGACTTTGTAGTGTGACAGGATTCATAATATAGGATGCGTCTAAAAAGCCCCAAGAAAAGCTGCCTCAGGATGCCCTGGTGTTCCCCCACAGGTCCAGGAAGCAACAGATTTGAGAACAGAGGACCCAACCTCAAGTTTGGGCTCTATCTAGAGTGACTTGAAACCTTCAGCAAAGTCATTGAAAAATCTTGAGTCTCGGGCTTCTTCAGGTGTGCTAGGACTGGGGGGCGGGGCTATGAGATGCACAGATGGTGAAGTGCTTGGTGAAGTGCTAGCGGGTTTGTTTACCTATTTTTCTCTCTCATGTCACAGTGAACTCTAGGGTAATGGGCACACTGACTGTGCTCTTCCCTGTGGCTCTAAAGCTTGGCAAATAGCAGCTACTCATGAATAAAAAATGCACCTACTAACAGCTGCCACACGAGCAGGCATCCCTTTCGGACTGCCTGGCACTTGGCAAAATGCAGGCCCCGGGGTTTCTGGATCTCTGCTCCAACTTTGAAGGGCTCCATCCAGTTCTTGCACAGCTCCTGGCCCTCTACTACTGCCCGTAGGACACAAAACCCCACAAGGACTCAAATGCCAAAGGAGAAGGAAGAGAACAAGGGGTATTCTGGGAGGACAGCTGAAAGCCAGGCACACATATGGATTTGTATACAGGGCTGCAGTGAGCTTTCCTATGGGGCGGTCTCTGCCAAGGGCAGAGCAGAAATGGGTGGGGAAAACCATAGTCCTCAGGAAGTGGGAGCTATGAACATGCTAGAATCTTTCCCCTGCAGGAGCAGGTGGCAAGTTCTAGCTTCGAAAGAGAGCGGTCAGGGAGGAAGGTTGCCAGGAAGCCACAGATGGACTTTGGAATGCCAGTAGTAGAGACTAAGGCAGAAGGATTGTGAGTTCCAGACAAGGCTGGGCCACACAGTGAGTTCCTAGCCAGCCTGGACTATATAATTGTCCCCTATTTCAAAACACAAAACAAACAGGCAAGAAGCCACAGAGTCTACAAAGGGCCCCCAGTTTACCTGACCATTCCAATGCTTAGGTAAGGCCCATGAGGATGAACTGTGGTGTGTACTGAGAGTCTCTATTCCTGGCTGCTTTGCCTGGCATAGTAGGCTGTGGATAGATGAACCCATTGACTCAGTAACTTGGCACAGCCACAAATGTCACCCAATCCATACTACTCAAAGTGTGTGACCTCTAGGGACTCGGATGGGATAAGGGTTGAGCAGTAATCCTACTGGATATTTGCCTGTACGTTCTAGGTTGAAAGGGACTGACTTGACATACATCATTTCCCTTCAACAAGTCTCAGTTTCTTCATCGATAGGATAGACTAGGAATAATATGTTCCTCATCTCACAGGCCTACTAGAAGGGATTTAAATAAAATCCTGTGTGAGTCTGGGGACAACTCCATTGGAAAAGCCCTGCTGTGTAAATACACACACCTGAGTTCAGTCTCCAGAACTCATGTTATAAAAGCCAGGAGTGCGGTGGGGCTGGCAAGATAGCTCAGTGGTTAAAGCTGCTTCCTGCAGTGCCTGACAAGGATGACGTGAACTCCATCCCTAGAACCCATGTGGTAGAGAAAGAGCTGGCTTCCAAAACTTTGCTTCCCACCTCCACATGGGTATTGTATTGTGGTGAATGTGTGTGTGTGTGTTCGTGAGAGTACATGTGTGTGCGCGCATGTGCAGGCATACACACTAAAATAAATATTTTATTTTAAAATTTTGAATAAATCACTCTGAAAAATTTAAAAGCACCATACTGAGTGTAAGCTATTGTTGCCTTTCCTGTTTGTGATTGTACACTGGCAGCCCCAGGCCCCACCACCAGGTGACAAAGGGCTTTCATCACAAATCACTTGCCAGGACTGTTCTCTTAACAGCCCTGTTTGCTAATGCTTCCCCCTCTCCCACCTCCATGTAAGCCCTCCCCACAGCTGCACACTCAAATCCTCAGCCATCAGCGCTTGACGGGGTGCAGAGACACAAAATGAAAGAGGGGACATGAATTAGCAGTTTAAGGCAGGAATGAGCTCATGATAAAATCCCCTCTCCATCCATCACGACGTAATAAGCATACAGCACAAATATGAGAATATCAACATGACCTACGACTCTGAGCTCCTTGCCACCGTTCTTTACGACACCCAGCCCTATGAGACAGGAGCATCTCATTTTACTGCAGGCATCACGGGGATGTTGTCAGGGGACAGAAAGCATGTCCGAGGCAGGCTGCCCACTTGAGGGAAGCAGGGAGGGACCAAAGACTACACGATGTCCTGGCTTTGCAGGGCAAAGAGAAAATAAACAGGAGTTAGAGCCAAAGGGAAGTTATTTTGGATTTTGATGCTCTCTATAGGTAAGGAAGCCACAGGCCTGTCAGGGGCCTTGGGAAGTCTTGGAGAAAAAAAACAACAACATTTCTTTCTTTAATTTTTAAAAAATTAGTGTGTGCATGCATGTGTGTGTGAGTGTATATGTGTGCAGGTGTGGGTGTGTGTGTGTGACAGAGAGAGAGAGAGAGATAGAAAGAGAGAGAGAGAGAGAGAGAGAGAGAGCCCCAGAGAGAATAGTTCTGTACTTCCTCAGAAATCTCTAACCCTCATTTCAGCAGCCATTGTGACCTCAAGGGTCAACCTGGCACCATCCAGAGTATGTTCCCAGAGCTCTGAAGTGGCGATGTCACATGGAAGCAGCTTTAACCACTGAGCAGCAGGTGAGGGGCCATGGCACAGGAGCACAGGACAAGCAGGGCTTAGACTGCAGGTTCATCAGCCTCCTAGTCCACGGTCTTCACAGGGTACCATGTAGCTAGCACTATGCTGGCACCGAGCTTGATCTAGAGGTGCACAAAGCCCCTTTGCATCAGGGTGAACTCCTGCACAGGACATCAGAAGACACTTGTCCCGTGTGACCTTGGGAGAATCTATGTCCCTCTCTGAGCTCTGCCTCCCAGCAGAGACACGCCAAGGTCAGACCTGACTCACTGCTGCTGCCGACCCTCTTGCTCTGCTTCGGGGGACCAAGGGAGAAGAATCAGATTGCCTACTGTGTGCTGCACGTCCTGATAGGAAGAGACCAGAGAGGGAGCTGAAGCCCCCCTGGGAGCACTCTGGAGCACTGCAGGGCTGGGAGCATGGAGCCACCGACTGCAGTGCCAGGGACTGGGGATCCCAGCCAAGCTCCTGCGCACGAATCGCTCACAGCATATGCTCCTCATTTCATACATCATTTGCAAGGAGCTCTTCCTGCTCCAAGAGCAACTGGGCTTTGGCTTTTGTCTTTTCTGCTCCAGCTCCTACCCTCTGCATTGTCCCCCACACCGCCATTAGCAGACACTGGCAATGTCTTCCCATAGGCTTGTGACATCGCTGGGGGGGGGGGTTGGAGTGAGTGTAGCCACTTTCTCAGGGTAGGCTCCAAGTCATAGAGAGTGTGTATGGTCAGAGCTGGGGTGATGAATGCACCCAGGGAGGGACAGGGACAGGCCAGCGGAAGTGCCTACAATAAGATATATAGTGACGCACTGGGATTCACAGAGAGTACCTTGCACACCACCAGAGGTGGGTTTGCACAAGAAAGTGCTAGCTGAACAAAGTGGGGAATGCCCACAGAAAGGCCTGGTCCAGAGCACCACTGTGAGGTCTGACATCAGTGAGTACCTCTCTATATCTGAAGGACTCAGTGATGCTACTGATGGGCTTTATGTAGATAAGGGCCGTGTGCAGACTGGCAGGCCCACACCTTGCATGGTTATTTGCAGGGTTGAGCACATGGTAGGTGCACAGTGAGTATTTGGCCAAAGGGAGTGAAGGACATTTGATGTACCAAACAAAACCAATCGATAGGTTCAACGCTGCTATTGACTCCTGCTAGAGCTTCCCCTCACAACAGTGGACATCAAGGATATGATGGAGATGACTCAGATAAAGCCCCAATGCTTCTTATTTATCCTCCAACTCCCGCTACCTTGCCAAGTCTACCTTCTCTCAACTCTACTGCTCACTCTCCCCTCTTCAAAAGCTGAACCCAGAGCTCAGATCAGCATGCAATGAGGTCATCTAAAATTCCTGACTTCCACCCTGCTTCACTACAGCAGACTCTTGCTGGGACAAACCGTGTGGGGTTCCAGTCTAGAGAAGCCAAGCCTGGCACCCTCCTGTCCTGGGGTGCCTACCTGCAGCCCCTTCCAACCTAAGCCCAAAGGAAGACGTTGATGGTTCCGGGAGTTCCCTGCAGGAAATAGCAGACTTGCACCCAGAGCCCAGGACTATTCCATTCTGTGGAGCATGAAGATCTGACCTGTTGTCAGCCTACATTTACCACTAGAGACAGCAAGGGACCAAGCCACCAAGGTCCCACCCTCATGGCACTGACAGTCAAGTAGAGAAGAAAGCCAAGAAATAGACAAGCCAGCAGATAATTTGGGTTGTTTTGGAAAGAGAGATAAAACAAACAAGCAAACAAACAAACAAACACTACAACACAAAATTGGGCCTTTCTGTTTCCACCTTTGATAGCACAAGCCCATTCTTTTACCTCTATCCTGTATCAGTGGAGCCATGGAGCATACCTCAAAGATGCCCTGCCAGACAGCCTCTAGCTAAGACTAACCACGGGAGACCCAAGAGCACAGGACCTGAGAGATGCAGGCGCTCTCTCTTCCCCTGCTCCCTCCTGACTCTGTCTCCCAGGTTCCAGGCCACCACCACCACCACCACCACCACCACCACCACCACCACCCCCGCTGTGACTACAGCTCCAGCTCTTACTACAGCTCTAGCTCTCGAAATACCTTCCCTGCTGTGTCCCTCAGGCCTAAGTCTCACAGCTTCTTAAGGTCACCCAGCCACTGCATCCTTTAGATGGATCCATATCTCTTCAAGCTGCCAGCTGCCTGTCCTGCCTTCCTGCTAAACCCTTGAAAGACATACATGTCAATGGGGCATAATGTGCCAGGGATAGGGCGTGGGCAGACAAGGAAAGTGCATTGCATTCAAGGACTAAAAAGATGGCCTGTGTCACTGGAGGAGGAGCGGGAGCAGGGGAGAGGATGAAGTCAGGATGACGGTCAGACTAGTCAATGACTGACTCAGCACAGGTCTGAAGGGAGCACAGCTGTAGTTCAGCACAGAACCCTAAGACTTGAACAATTCCTACAAGGGAGTTGAGGCATGCCACCAGCTGTTACAAAGCACAGGCTATGTAGAGAGAGCTGCCAGAAAAAAAGCTGGGACCTCCTGCCAAGCACAGCACTGTGAGTCATGACCTGGGAACCACACATAACCAAGCCAGAGAACTTCACATGGATGACTTCATGTCTTAGCTAGTTTCTTGCTGCTGTAATAAAAGACCCAGAGGAAAGCAACTTAAGGGAGGAAGGCTTTGTGCAGCCTCATAGCTCCAGAGAAATCCAGTCCATTGTGGTAGGGAAAGCACAGTGCGGGGTAGGGGAGGCATAGCAGCAGAAGCAGAGGGCTGGACTATTACCTCCACACTCAGGAAACAGAAAACAGAAAACAAGGGTCGCTTGCTTTTGCTCAGTTTACTTTCTCCATCTTACATCACCCAAGATCCCCCTCCCAGGGAACAGACCTGTGCACAATTAAAACAGCCCCCCCCCAATCAGTTAAAGAAGTCAAGATAATTTTCCAAAAGCAAGCCTGGAGGCCCATCTTGCATGTGACGATAGATGCTGGCAAGATGACAATCAGCTCTACCCATCACACCTCCCAAAACCTGGAGCAGAGTGAGCGGCGGGACCCAGATGCTTTAAGGAATGTGGAAGTGGTCCAGCCCTCAGGCCAAGGTGGGGGCCATGGACCTGCCATCCAGCACCGTGAAATAAGAGTGACAATGCAGGGAGATGGTAGGCTCAGCCCAGGACATCTTAGATTAGACTCTTCCCCCAAAGCATTCTGTGGGGTCGCCTGGTAGGCAACAGAAAGAGGAGGGTACACCATGGCAACCAGCTGCCTGGTGCTAACAAGCTCAGGGCACCAAGTGCCTCTGCCAAGGGAAAGGAACAAACCTACCAGAGCAGGATCCCACAAGTGTGGTCACAAAGCCATCCCAATTTGAGACAGACTTTGTATGTCTTCATGGGCACAGGGATACTGCTTAAAGCAAGAGGGAGAATGGCCGCCTGGGCTGACAGTTAACCCAGGCACAGGCTCTGTACATCCTCTTTCCCAGGCATCTTGCGTTAGCCTGAGTCAGGTTTTATCCCCTTCATGGAAGAAGAAACTGAGGCTCACAGAAGTACAGTTAAAAACCCCAGCCTTGCCCTGGTCACCATGGAGCCGGGAGGCAAGCCTAGGACTCTAGGGCCATCTACTCCCTAGGCCTGCAAAGCTTGAGTTTCCTGTGTAGCCTGAGAGGCCCTCCAAAGAGCTTGGGTCACTTTGAGCCCCACACCACCAGCCTCCATGGTCACTCCTTGCTCGTCTCACCAGGCAGAGACCAGACCCCACCTACTGCATCCTCTAAACAGAATGGAGTGGCGTTCCAGCTGCACAGAGAACATGCATGCCCTCGTTAGAATTAAATTATTACTTTAATAACCATGGGGAGGAGGCGGTACTTCCAGGGACCAGCCTGTCAGCATCCCTAGTGAGCTCTGAGCTAAGCAGTGCCTCAGAACACTGGGCACTCTTGTCCAAAACTCCATGTCCTGACGCCTTTCTTCTTCCCTTACCCAGGGGGTAGCTGGCCTGGGAGTTTCATCTTCCAACTATGAGCTATGTGGGCCAACCCTGAGCCCTAGGGCTCTTCTAGGTTCTAGCTTCCTCCTCAGAGGGAAAGACAAGCTAAACTGAGGGTGGGGGAGCATACCTCAGAGAATTTACAGGACCCCCTGAGAGCTATGTAGCCAGCTAGAGAAAGCACTGGAAATCGAATTCAACTCTATCCTAAGCTTACACCAACTCTGTATCGTGGCCACTTCATTACGTGGCCTTGGTGTCTTTTGTGGGTCCTGTGCACAGAGCCAGGTGTAATCTCACCTGGAAGGAAGTAGCTGCCATTGTTACTCGCTGGCTCTGCAATTTGAGCCAAATTACCCCTCAGTCTGTGCCTCTGAGTCTCCTGTTAGGTCACTGTGAACTTTGAGGGAGATGACAAAGGTCTGTAGACAATAATACTCTTGTAGATCACAAAGTATGGGGCGCCTCAAAGGACTCAGGAGCCAAGAGGAAGGCAGGTTCCAGAAGCTGTGAGGCAGACCTCAGCGGGGAGCAGCAAAAAATGGGGGAGGATCAGGGGCTGGGAATCTGGGAAGGAGTCCTTGCAGATTCCCGGTAGGAGGAGCTAGGACCCAGAGGACGGGCAGTGATGTAGGAGGCTGGGCTAGGACATTGGGATCCCACAGCTCCTCAGGATAAAGCAGGAAGTAGCCAGGCTCTCTGTGACTGGACTGTGTGCCACACTGGCCACCTCTGGAACTCTCTCAGCCTCGGTTTCCTCTCTGTACAACGGAACTGATAAATATCTGCTTTCCAAAGTCAACGTCAGACAAGGCAATAATAGCATTTGTAAAGTGCTCAGCCTGTAGTGGGTGTTCAATAAACACTTTCCACTGTTACCATAGGTCCTGGTATTGACGAGCCTGTTTGTTTAGGCAGACATCATCAGATCCATGACACAGTGCTCTTAGGAATCTAAAAGGCTGCCCATAGTAAGTATGAGACTGCTACGCACAGGGCCTGACCCCAGAGGGGCACGACTACCATGGGACTATTCACACCTCCTCCTCCTGACTGGATGTGGAACCCTCAGACAAGCACAGTAAGCCAGTTCCTTCCTAGATAGATCATTCTGGTGTGATTGGAGTGCCCAACCCTGGCCAGACGTAGAGACCTTATAAACTGGAATGAGAAGGCTGTGAGACAGACCCACCTCAGGTCTTCTGTTTCCTCGGGACCCGTGTCTGGGAAGTGAGAGCTAAAAATTCACAGGACATCTCCTGAAGCAGCTGTTCTCCTCCAAAGGCCCCGAGTACCAACAACCATAGGAATAGCACAGCCCTCCAGTGGGAGTTGACCAAATTAGGAAGAGAACAGAAGCTCCTCCCACAGCAGGCACAGACCCTTCCCATAGCAGGCACAGGCTCCTCCCACAGCAGGCACAGGCTCCTCCCACAGCAGGCACAGACCCCTCCCACAGCAGGCACAGGCTCCTCCCACAGCGGGCACAGACCCTTCCCATAGCAGGCACAGGCTCCTCCCACAGAAGGTAAGGCTCCTCCCACAGTGGGCACAGACTCCTCCCACTGCACGCCAATGTCTACCTAGTCCGTCCAGCTAAGGGGCCTGGGCACCCTCAGCCCCATGCCCTCCCAGCAGCCCCAGCAGGTGTGTTTGAAGATGAGCCTCCCAAGCTTCACCCTCTATGTTCCCTGGCTCAATTACAGGCTCAATTTTCTTTTCTGCTTAATCCCCAAATCAATATGTGTTCATACATATTTAATCGGGAGACTGTTTTTATTAGAGTGGGGATTAGTTTTACATCTTTCTCCCCACCGATTAGAAGCCATGCTTCATTCACGAGGGAGACAGGGAGAAGAACGAAAAGGAAGGGCACTTGCGAGCTGGGTCCATACCCCAGCCAGGCTGGAGACAAGAGAGCCCCGCTATGGAGCCTGCATCTCTCCTGCACAGCCGGTGGTCCCGCTGCCTCTGGCTTTCTCTCTGGGGGCTGTATATGTAGCCCCCTTCCCATGCCCAGTTCCTCTAAAGGTCCTGGCCCAAGGAAGCTCCCAGCCTTGAAGACCTGTTCTCTATTAGGCAGAACAAAAACCAATCCTTTGCTAGAGATCAGAAAAGGAGAGGGGAGGCCCCCAACCCCAGCCTTGCCTTCTAGAAGTAATACATTCCTCCTTCCAACCCTCAGCCACGGCTGAGCAGCATAAATTATCACCCTTCCGCAGTGTAAGCACCATCACACTCAGGCCCCCGATGCCATCTGCTCCTTTACTGAATCCCACCTAGGCAAGCAGGAAGAAAGGCAGAGGACACGGGACGTGGAGGTCATTGCGTTAACCCGAGACAGGCAAGGACAGGCAGTCACTGGAGCCATAGCTGAGAGAGCCTAGTGGTTCTGCAGCTGCTGGTGGGAGCAGGCATCTCAGGCAGAAGTGCATCCAGTGCTGGCTATCCCATCATTCAATCCTTTCCCCTCCTTAAAGGACCATTCCTTATCATATAATCTTACACAGGGGGAACTGAGACTGTGTAGAATCAGAAATGTGTCACAGACAGGTAACACCTAGCATTGTCTGTCAGCGTCATAGGGCTACAGGTATGTGCACTTTACCTGTTTGGCTGCCACCTCCCCTGTCATTCAGTGCCTCTCTTGTGCCCTGTACTGGCTGGGGTCTGCTCAAGATGACATTTGAAGACAGTAATCTCTTGGGAGCATCCGTTACAGCAAGCAGTTGCCATTTCAGAGCCTGGGGCCTCCTGATGTGTCCCATGCTCTCTCTCCTTTGACTCTTCACCCAGCTGTGTCTGTCTCACACTAGTCTACACTGGCTATCTCCAACAAGTCTACAGTCAGAGCTAGATCCCCAGTTGGAACCCAGCCCGGCCTGGTTCCTGTCACTCATTACTCTGTCTCCGGGCAAGGGTGCCAGCAGGCAGAGCTGAGGTCCTATGACAGTGCACTCCTGCCTGGGCTCACTTCACAGCTCAAGGTTTGCCCTGTCCATCACCAGCTTCCTGATGCTTGCCCTGCCGTTGGAGCACCTGCCTGTCATACGATCTGTATAAGCCCAGCTTCTCCCATAGAGAATTCAGCCCATTTTCTGACTGACTCACCTGCCTGTCTCAGACCTTACTGCATGCTCGTGAATGAAGCAGAGAACAAAAACAGGGGGAGGGAAGGAAGACAAGGAGGGAGGGAAGGAGGGAGGAAGAAAGGAAAGGAGGGAGGGAGGGAGGGAAAAGGAGGGAGGGCAAACTGGGAGAGGGGGAGAGAATAAGGAAGAGAGAAAAAGGGAAGATGAGTGGCCACTTTAGAAACATTGAGTGCCCCGCCCACAGCCTCTGTACTACTGCTGTGGGCTGGCTTTGTCCTTGGCCCATGGACCCAATCTAGATGATAAAATGTAGGTACTTACTCACAGAGGGTTTGGTGCTCCCAGCACTGAACTTCCAGAGTTAGAGGTCAAGGCCTATCTTTCCCATAGGCAGAGAGAGGGGCAGAACAACCTCACAGCCAGTAGACCCCATGAACTCGGTCAGGCAACCAGTTGGACTAGCCCAGAGTATCTAGCGGAGGAGCCTGGAGCGTCATGCTTACACTCAAGGTGTGTCAAATGCCTCTGCATCCCAGGGTCCCCGGGGAGGTGACCAGCTAGGGGGCCCCTCAAACCCTGCCCAAACTTTCTGGGGGCCCTCCCAGCCTGTCTCTGCTCACACAAACTACTTGGCAGTTGGTGTTTAAGGACGGATTAATTCTTGAACAAAACAGGTAACGTAGGCCGTGTGATTCCTCATTTAGCTGTCAGACTGGAATAAAAAATGTGTGCAAGAGAAAACCCAAGGGGGGAAAAAATTGGATAATGATGAATTGTGACTGAATGCTCCAAAGAAACACGCACCGTCTCCCCCACCCTGTGCCCGCTGCCACTCAATTTGAAAATATCCTAATCGTGCAGGGGGCAGGGTTGGGGGCTTCTCTTTGGCTCTTCTCAATCTTGGATGAGCCTGGTGTGCCTGGTCTGGGTATGCAGGTAGAGCATCACAACCCCTGGGGGACTGCCTCCTCAGGTTATCCTCCTGCCTCAGGTCTTTCATACGCCCCAGAAGGCTCCTCTGCACAACTTCACGGGGTTGGTATGAGTCTTGCTTGGGAAGACCAGGGAAGAAGAGGTGCAAACTTTGGGCAAGTGTCAACTCTGCCTGCATCTGAAACCGTTTTGCGGAGTGGAGCAGCATTAAAAGGTAAAGGAGATAGACCCAAAGAGTTTCAGAGATCTGCAGTTGTTTGGCTGGAGCGGGCAGGATGAGAATCAACACACACCTTTCTGGTTTTTCCTTTGGCCACATAAAGCTAGAAGTAAACCTATCAACTCAGGCACCTCTTTGGGGCCTAGGCCAGAGAGAGAGAGCTTTGCCTCAGAAGATCCCAGGACCACAGGGTGTGGTCAAGTGAGCATCGTGGTTCTGATGACTCCTACAAATAGCTGACTGCTGGACCAAGAGCCTGAAGGCTGGAGCAAGTCCAGGATGATCTGTGGTCTCACGCAGAAGCAAAAGTAGGAGACATGCCAGGCAAACTCAGGAATGACCTTTCTCTCCCTGTGCAACAGGGAGCAAGTCTGGACTGCCTCCAGGTGTCCCTCAGGGACTAAAAGTAGCTGGCTTCTGGAACATCCCCCAAAACTTCAACTCAGCTCTTCCCCCCAAAATGCCCAGAAAACAGATCAGGAAGTAGCCCACCCTCCATAGGAGAGAGGAATATCCCCACCCACCCCCAGGCAGACTCCGTGTAGTCAGATATGAGGAGCAAACTGTTTCTTATTTATGATTTTATTTCTTGTGGAAAAAAAAAAGTGGGAGATGGAATCCTGGCCCTCGTGCTTGCTAGAAAAGTCGTTTATCACTGAACGGCACCAGGACACTGCATTCGATGTCAGAGATGGAAACAGAGGCTCAGCAAGGTCACATGCCCAGAAACCTTGTCATGATGGCATGCTCACCACAGCGTCCAGAGCACTACACCAGGGCCACCATCGAAAACTAAGCCACCACTGTCCCTCCTTAGAACTGCTGTGCTGCTCTCTGACCTGGGTCTCTATTCAGGCTGGATTCGGGCCACTAAAGAACAAGCTAAAATGAAATCATTATCCCGTGGCCTTCACTTAAAGCCTCCTGCGGCTCCCCTTTGACATGCGCTGAAACCCAGCGCCTGTGACTGAACAGCAGCTTTCTCGGCTCCCTGCTGTCTCTTCCCCTTCCTCCTCCAAAGCCTTTTCCTTGAGTGAGACTTTTCTTGACATCTTGGCCTGTCTACATTGTTCCCTTTGCCTGGTGATGCCTTCCTGTTTAGCTCCGCCCCCAGCCCTAGCTCCCACTCCCCCCACCCCACTCCACGTCTTCCCCTCTTCTGGAGGCTTTTGTGACTCAACTCCCTTCCAGCCACATTCATTTCCCACCCATCTCAACTCTTGCCAAGCCCGTGGCACCTCCTGCCTGACATCCCACCAAAAACCTGCCAACTCGCTGTGCAGCCCTCACGCAAAGTAAAAGGCTTTGCAAGCTTCCCGTTCTTCATCTAATTCTTAGCACGTAGCCCCAGGCGGCACACAGTAGGCACTCAAAATCCACGTGCCAGACAGATGCTGGAATGAATGGATGAACCAATGAGAGGGAGCTTTCCTTCTTCGCATTCCAAATGTAGAAAAAGCAGCCACAAGTCCATCAATAAGGCAGGCGCGCTCCTCACCCGCCTGTCCTTGGCTGGGAGCCGGTGATGGATTTGCGGAGGTGATGCATAGGAGCGTGAGAAGGGCGGAGTGGACGCATGGAAGAATAGAATATAGATTTCTATAGATTAATCATTTGTCATGCCTGCCACTGGGCACGCTTTCACCCTCCCTCCCTCCCTACCCAAGTTCACCACACACACACACACACACACACACTTCCCTAGAAGTGCTACTCATACTACCCTTGGAGCTTGCACCAGGGCCAGACACCAAACACATAAGGGCATCGTCACAGACGCATGCAGAGACAGCCCCCAGAAAATCTGCTCAGCACAGGAGTCACAAACATGCGGATATGGATTTAAAACTATACTCAAATATGCCACCAGAACCTGGGCATCCGTGTCCCCACCCAGTCCCTCTCCTGAATTGTACGTACCTGATCAAGTGAGTCACTGTCCACTAAGTAATGATTGACCTTTCCGGGCTATCTCCAAAAGGACTTGCCCTGTGGAGTTGGCCATCCACGAAGACCCAGACGTTCACTGAAGAAGTGAATCCAAGGGCTGCTAGGCAGTTCCAAACAGGAACAGTGTATTACTGGCTGCAGGTTAACAGGCAATGACCCTGACCAGACCTCAATCCCATCAAGGGTTATAAAGAACTTGCCACAAGAAGTGTTCTGGTTTGTACCCTGTTCCCAAGCAAAGCAGATCTCTGAAGTGTAGACAGAGGGCAGCTCCTGACAGCACAGAGACACAGCTTAAGAGCCAGGACTTCAACTCCCCACTCAGATGCCACAAACCAACTCCCACACTAAAGAACTGTAAATTAACCTCGGGCTGCACTGAGCCTGGGGGAGCCATGACTTCCCTGCAGAGGCCTTTGACTATCTGCCTCGGTAGTTTCAGGTACACTGGAAGAAAGGGACCCTGAACAGCTTTACCCAGAAGAATCGAAGCTGGAAGGGAATGGGATTCTTGTGTTCTACCTGACTCTGATCCCACCCTGGTCAGCCCCTCTACACTAGCATCCATGAATGTGAGGGTCTGGGGAAAGTGTGAGCCAAGAAGCCACATTCCTATTCCTTTGATCTCATCTCCACTCAAGATGCTCCAGCATCCAGATATGTCGGTCCTTCCCATCTCCCTTTGAAGTCTGTGAATAGAGATGACTGTAGATTACAGCCATTTCAGCCGCCTGGGGTGGAGTGGGGCTTTCTCAGGCCCCTCCCCCTTTTCCTTTAGCCTGTAGACTCCATCTGTAGATCCCTGAAGCCCACACCAAACATCTCCCTCCCACAGGCCCTGATATTCTGTTCAGGAGAGTCCCAGCATCTCTATGTGTCCTGCTCTCAGGAGATGGCTCAAAGAATGGAGATACAACTGAGACATTGGTCCTGTGTAACAAAGGGGGAATTAGGACCAGTGCGGGGAACTCCCCGTGGTGCTGAAGTCAGGTGCTGATCCACAGCACCTGAGAGCTCCCAATCGCCCCGTCCCGTCCCGCCCCACCCCACGCACCCGGCACAAATGAAGCTCTGTCCACTCTGCCGCACTGAATGGGAAGCCGGGCAGTGGCAGTCCTCACTTCCTAATACAACCCATCCCTCCTCCTCCTCCTCCTCCTCCTCCTCCTCCTCCTGGCAAATCATCTCTCCCCGCTTCTCCCTTCTCCCTCATCTCTGCTCTCCAGGCTCTGCCATCCATCTCCACAGCTTCAGCCTACAAGCACTGTCTCTTAGCGTGCTGCTGGCAACCTGAACGATCATTTCAAAACACAAATCAGGGCATAGAGACCTTAGGTCCCTCACTCTCAAAAAACAGCACAGCTATTGTTCTTGGTCCCACCCTAACAGGATGGTAGAACCCGGTTGCTGAACACACAACCAACTTTGACTGCAGAGAAATCAAGTTGAAACTGACAGGAAAAACTTCCTTCCTTCTGGCTAACTTTCATAGTGCTGAAGGTGCTATGCAGGCTATGCTGGGGGGAAAGTAGCCAATAGTATCTGGGTATTAACCAATAGTGAACACTAAATGCTATAATCCTGCCCTACTGGTTAAGATGTACCCGCTGATGTAATAGTGACATGACCATTATGGTGATAGTCAGCCACTTTCTAATTGGGCTTGAGGCCTCCGATGCAAGAAGGAATTTGTTCCTGGTGCTGCACACCTAGTCAAATTCCCATGGATAAGGAGGTCATAAGCCCCTGGGGGGCGGGGGGAAATCTACTACTATTGTTTTTACTACATGGATATGTTGCCAAACTGTCTTCTAAATATTTATATCTGTACTCAAAGATCAATGCTGCTCTCAACACTGGCAAGAGGTGCTTCTTCTGCGGTGAGCAGTGGTTAGTACAGACTCATAACCAGACAGCATGCTAAAATAAGTGACTGTTGATTCTCGGTCCAAATAGAGCATTTATATCATGCCTCTTAAGGCTCAAGGCTCAAAGGGGAAGCATAAAAAAATGCAAGAGCCAAAGAATGAGGACAGGTGCTGTGAAGGGCAGTCTTCTGCACATGACGTGGTTGCTGCACTGTGCAGTTATGATGCTCTGCTCAAAAGCAAGCCACAAGATCAGTCAACAGTCCCACAGGCCCAACAGTCCCAACTGGACTCAACGGGTTACAGAGCCAATAAGGAAGAAGACATAAGAACAGGAAGAGGGCATTTTAGAGGATGTCAAAGGGGGGGGGGCAGTTAAGGGTGAGCAGGACCAAGAAGTACGAAACTGACAAAAGTAAACCAAAAAAAGATCAAAAAGAATAAATACTCAAATCAGTGTAATGCATGTCACTTCTTGCCATGTATAAAGTCTCCAGTAGCTCCAATGGCAACTGCAGACACTGAATGCCATACTACTGTGAGACACCAGAGCCTGCAGGAGCTGGGTAGACCCCATCTGGCTTCCCAGACTCATTGCATTAATGTTCTCTTCTGTCCTACCCTGTTTGTTGTTCTGTACCTGGCCCAGGCTGCCACTCACAGCTCCTCCTGTTGCTTCCTTGTGTTGTGTATTTTCTTCCACAGTAATGACATTTCATCAGACTGAGTGACATCATCATCATTATCACCACCATCATCATCACAATAAAAGGGGAGGGGGAGGGGGCTCTTTTGCTTCATAATTCCTAGAGTCCGGAATCAAGAGACCAATCTTCTTGCCAACAGAGTTCCCTCATGGTTCACATGACAAGAGTCAGCCCCAAGCACGGTGGTTCATAGCCTGTAATCTCAGCATTTGGGAGGCTGGGGCAAGGAAATCACCAACAATTTGGTGGACTACAAAGTAAAATCTTGTCTGAAAATGGGCTAGGGAGCTGAAGACATAGCTCCATTGCAAAGTATCTTGCCCAGCATCTAGGTTTAATCCCCAGCACTGAATAAACCAAGTGTGGTATTGCGCACCTGTAATTCAGCACTTGGAAAGTGAAGGCAGGAAGTCGTCCTTAGATAAGTATCATAAGGACCACATGAGGCCCTGTCTTTAAAAAAACAAACAAACAAAAGCCAAAATCAGAGTTGAGAAACTAAAGACATCCGTGTGTTTCTTCTATTCTCTGTCTCTTATCACCAGGACTCCATCCAAGAGTTCCACCCTGGTGACCTTTCCAGTCTTAACCACCTCCAAGACTCTGTAAATCCTACTACCAGATCAAGTCCCACCTTACAAGCCCATGATGGACATTACATCTAGCATCTGAAGCACTAGGTGGAGGTCAAAGCGTGCCCAATGCCAGCACCCGCTGGCTAGCACTGGTCATCTCTGCCTGACCACTCAGCTCTTCTGACACATCAGCACCAGAGGGGCCAGGACTGCTGAGCCAGGACTGTTGGGCCAGGACTGCTGAGCCAGGACTGCTGGGATGTCCTTTCCTCTACAGCAATGGCTTTGGTTTCTGTAAGCCCCTGTATTACTACTGTCCACCCCATACTACCGTGGACTGAGAGATAAAGTCTGCATGCTCCCACATGGGATCTTCTCTAGGGCCACACACACACCATTTTGACATTGTAGACACTTGAGTTGATTGGTTGGTTGATTAATTGATTGATTGATGATTAATGGTTGATTGATCATATCAGAAGGAAATCACTGACATACATCTGGAGAGCTGCTGTGGTGCCCCCCCCCCAGCCCAGTTCATCCCTGTCGGAGATTGGTTCTAATGCTTTCATTCAATCAGGAATCCGTGGGTCCAAATGCTAAAGGTCCTTGTCCCCAATTGGTTTTTGATCGATCAATAAAGATGCCAGTGGTCAATGGCTGGGCAAAGAGAGACAGGGTGAGACCCTTAGAGTTGCTAGGGCTAGGATGCAGGGGAGAGGAGCAGGAGAGATCGCCATAAAGGGGTGGGACATAGGATGGACGTTGGAGCTGCAGGAAAAAAGCCAATGAACCATGTAAGAATTCGGGTAAGTGACCACTGGCCATTTTCCCGATTGGGCCTTGGGTAGCAGGGGAAGGTTTAGGAGTGCCCAGTCTTTGAGGTAGCTAAGGCATTTTAAAATTAACTGGCATGTGTATCTTCCATTCACGAATCCAGATAGCTCCTGGGTGGGCGCTCACATGCAATCCATTGGGAGCCAAAATGATGTAGCCCAAACTCACTGCTACACACTCCTACATTTAGTTTGGCAGTTGAGGTTTATTTATTTGGGGAGTGGGGATGTACCTGCCCCAGCGTACATGTGTTCTTTCCTTCCACCATGTGGGTCCCTGGGATCAAACACAAGTCATCAGACTTTACAGCAAGCGCCTTTACCCACTGAACCATCTTGCTGGCCCTACCTCAACTCCTAATTCACTGAGTAGACCAAAAGTGAAGGTGGCCATAAGAAAGAGACAAGAGTCAGGTCCCTCCTCTCTGTCCCCTACTCCCAGTGCTTAGCATGCCACTGAGGGCCATTCCCTGGGGTTTTCACTTGGTTGTGACACTTCCTGAGGCATAGTGATCTCAGAGGGCCTGAACCATCATGGGACTCCGCAGAGTCACACTCTTGGAAGACCTCAGTTTAAACAAGACGGCTTCAGGTTTAGAACCAGGGCATTGGCTAGATCTGAAAGATCCTGAAAGCCCACAAAGGTGTTGTGCTAGAAGAAATCCAAACATGGAAGCAGACCTCTCACCCCCAACTCAGCACTCCCTCTCCTGAGGCATGGCCTGCGCTATCTACTCTCTGCCTGGTTCCTGCTTGGAGACCCAAAGCCTGTGGTGGCCTTCATCTTCCCCTCTCTGCAATACCCACATCCTCTGGTCCTCTCAGGAGCATAGAACACAGCCTCAAGGTCTCTGCTTCTCTCTCCTGCTGAGGAAGGAGGTGGCTGTCACTGTCAGTCCTGCTCCCTTCTGCCAGGCCCTGGGTTCTGTTCTCAAGAACCCTGATCTTCACTTCCATTAGATTTAAGCTCTCTTTTCTCTATTAGTCATCCCTGCCTCAATAAAACCAGGGGGAGGACCCGGCTTCTCGCCTCCAGCCCCTTCACTGAGCACCTTGTGAAGAGGAGAGAAGAAGCCCAAAGCCATACCCCCTTGCAGCTCCAGGCTCTTTAATGAATTCCAGCCTTCAGGGACAACGACATCATGTTAACAGTGCCTGTGAAAAATGAGGGGAGGAACAGCGAAGCAAATTTCTTTTTATTGACTTTTAGTGAGCTATTTAATCCAAACAGCTCATTATCTGCAATATAAATATACTATATAATGGATTTTGCAATAAGAACAATTAGTTTTGCAATTAGCATGAGAATACGCTCTCCCCAAGTGCAGAGGAGGTAAGGCCCAGGCACTGGGGGCTGGGGTAGCTGTGAGGGGTGGAGGTGGGAGGGATCAAAGTCAGAAAGCCACCCTGGGGCAGAGAGGGCAGGGGTGCACACTGCTCCCTGCTCCCACACCCCAGTGTGACCCCAAGATCTGCAGGGCATTCCCAGTAGAGAAGACATCAGAGCCCTGCTGAGTTGCACACAGGCTCGCACAGATCCGGGTCCAGGCTCAGAGGCCGCTCTTCCCAGCTGTGCAGCCTCAGGCAAATGATGGAAGCTCTCTGAGCCTCTGCCTCCTCGTTGGAAATGAGCGCATCCCCGTGATGCTTCTTTGTGGAATTGTCATTGTCGTTGACAGTGACATGAAGGAACAAACCACTCCAGCCAGAGCACATCCTCAGTCAGCATATTCCACAGTGCCACTCAGATTTATCTGTCTCCTGGGCTAGACACGATGTCTGTCTTGCTTACCACAGAATCCTTAGTGCCTGGCCCTGCCCATATCAGACAGTGAGTACTGTCTGTTGAATAGATATGATCAGATGAGTGAAACTCACCAGTGGCTGGGCCCAGGTCCGGTACACAGCCACCTAATCAATGTTTAGGGGAAGTATGCTGCCGGGTAATTAAAACCTGAGCCACCTCCCTCCCTACTATCACAAGCAGCATCCGTGTCATGGGGAGCCTTTCACTTAAGCAGAGTGACAGAGGTCAGTCTGCAAAACCCCAGCATGTCCAGAATGCACTGCAGGACCCCATCTTAGCTGGGCTCTCCCACCCCAGTACTCTTTGCTACCCCCCTTCTGTGGGCTTCCACAGACCCAGGGCCTCCCACCAATGCCCCTCTTCTCTGAGGCCTTCCTGAATCGGGACAGGCTCAATGACTGTCCTCATGACCCCAGTTCCTGTCCAAAGCTAGAACACTGTGACCTAAGAACCACAAACAGACATGTACGGTTGTTAGGGCAACAGCCTGTGCTTGGGTCTAAGAATCCCACTTTCTAGCTAGATAGCGTGAGTAGGATCCTGGGACCTACCTCCAGGACCTGCTAAGAGTGTTTCACCTCTGAGTGCCAACCGGGTATGAGCTCTCTTGTGCCCTTCACCCAAGGCCATCTTGACCTCACATTGATTAGGAAGGAGCAGGGCAGCGTGCAAGTGAGGAGTCTCCAGGCACTGGGAGGTTCAAGTATGTCTGAGTCTACTCTGCTAGATGACAGTGAACTAGGACACCACCCACCTCTTCCTGGGGGTCCATGTCAGATGCTTGTAATGGTTTGAATAGGTTTGGCCCCCATAGACTTATGTGTTTGAATGCTTGGCCCACAGGGAGTGACACTATTAGGAGGTGTGGCCTTGTTGGAATTGGGGCTGTCTTGTTGGAGGAAGTGTGTACTGTGTGGGGAACAGCTTTGAGATCCTATGCTCAAGCTCTACCCAGTGCAGAAGGGACAATCTCCTTCTGCCTGCCATTGTATCAAGATGTAGAACACTCAGCTCCTTCTCCAGCACCATGTCTTCCTGGATGCTGCCGTGCTTCTCACCATGATGATAATGGACTGAACCAATGAAACTGTAAGCCAGCCCCAACTAAATGTTCTTTTAAAGAGTTGCCTTGGTCATGGTGTCTCTTCACAGCAATGGAAATCCTAAGACAAAAGTTGGTACCAAGGACTTGGGTATTGCTGTGATAGACCTGACCATGCTTTTGTTTGGAAGAATGTGGATTGGGGAACTTTAGATTTGGAAGGCAGTGGAATGCTTTAAGTGGGGCTTAATGGGCCATCCTAATAGAGATATGAAAGACATTGTTCCTGAGAATAATTTGAACTGTAGGGTCCTGGCTCTAGATATTTCAGAGGAAAAGAATTTTAATACGTGGCCTAGAGATTCTTCTCATGATATTTTGGTGAAGAATGTGGCTGCTTTTTGCCCTTGTTTCAAGAGTCTGCCTGAGGCTAAGGTGAAGAGATTCAAATTAATTGCATTGACAAAGGAAGTCTCGGACACACTGTGGAGGAAGGTTGGCCATGGTCTGCTTAGAAAAGAGGGAAGTGCTGATAGGATTATTGCTGGACAGAAAGGCATAGACACTGAGTTCAGAGGTTCCCATGCTCGAAGGTCAGGACCTAGTGTTGTATCTGATCTATTACATTGTCCTTGGTCCTTTAAGCCTCTGAATTACAGTCTCCTCCAATTTCCATAAGGATACTGAAGCAGTAGTGCCAGAGCTGGTATGATATGAAAATTGGAAAAGCCAAACATCACCTCTACACACACACACACACACACACACACACACACACANGGTGCAGAGCTGCAGTCAGGTGGATGTGCTGTGGAGGAGGGGGGGTACGCTTGGGAGACTGTGGGGTTCACCTTCCTAAGCCTGTCCTTGGGAAAGGTTTAAAGGGGGATCTGTGTACCTGGGTAGAACAAGAATGGGAGAGGCTGTAGGACCTGGGGGGTGTGGAGGCTGACCAGGAGGCTGTGTTCAGACGCCTTACTATGATGACTGCATCAGGGTAGCTGTGGAAGGCAGATGTTGGGGGAAATGGGAAGCCTAGATATAAGCAGGTATCTACCCGCCTATGTGTATGGGAAGGTGAGTGTGTGTGTGTGTGCCTGCACCTAAGTGTGCGTCCCTGGATATAGGTGTACTTGAATAAACACAAGCATATAGGAGCAAAGACCTGGCTGCAGGTTATGCTTGAATTCTTGAGTATGGAGACACGGGCAGGAAGAATCCTGCGCAACCGTGTGTTCATAAATACGGCTGAGAAGGGACAGGGTGGGGTCTCCCACAGTTCCTCAAGACCTCTTGGAAGATGGACGGAGGAGACCTGAGCGCAGATCTATGTCACTTCAGCTGACACTGCTGTGATACCAACCCCTCAGAGCCATGTGGGTGCTTGAGAGAAGCTAGGAATGGGAAAGATAGCATTTGTGGCCAGCAAAGCATTTGTATGTGAATTTTTAAAGTATTTGTTTTCTTTTTAATTGTATGTGTGCATCTGAGTATAGAGAGGTCGAAGGCTAAGAGAAGATGTCAGATCCCCAGGAACTGGAGTTACGGGCAGTTGTGAGCTGTCAAAAGTGGATACTGAACACTGAACTTGCGTTCTCTGCAAGAACACCATGGGCTTTTATCTGCTGGGCCATCTCTTCAACCCTCATGTGAGCATTTTTATCATGATTATGAGAAATGGCTGCCAGATATCAATGGATTCTTTGCTCCCAGTAAGGTCTATATATGTGATTCACACATGATCTCATTTATAGTCAGCATGATAGGCTGCTAGTTCCCGAACCCCTATGAAACCTTTACATTGATAGTGGCATCGAATCCTCCACAGAGAAAGGGAGTCAGGCTTAGGCAGCCGAATGCCCTGGGTCCTTCAGCCAATAAGCAGAAGACCTGCTGGGGAAGCTGTGGCTGATGAGGCCCTGGAAGGAAGGCTCTGTTAAGATTCTCTCCTGTACCTGCTTCTAACCCTGGCACCTCAGGCCCACTGGGCCAAAGGCAGCACTTACTCGCTGATGGATGGAGGCCACACTAAATTAATTAAACAGCCAGACTGGTGCAAACTGCCAAATCCTCCACTTAAACAGGGTGTAGGGTATGAGTGGGTAGTAGCCAGAAAAGACCCTGCTACCCCCAAAACATTCAACAAAATAAAAATAGTAGCATCTGTGAATTCTCTGGCTCTCATCTGTATTTGTCACGTTCAAGGTCACACAGTGAGGAGTTCTCAGAGCCAGCATCCAACCCAAGTCCCAAGCATCAGACACGTACCTTAAAGATTCAGCACAGGGGCTGAAAGTCCCTGGGAGGATGTGCTGGAGAATGTGCGGTTGTATCTTCTGTCATATATTTAGGGGCTTCTTTTTAAAAGAGAGTTGCACAAACCTGTAGCCAGCATGAGGCCCAGTCAAGACAGGAGTTGAAGGAAGTGGCCACCAACAGGGTCCTGTGGCCACCATAAGCAAAGGCGAGGCACCCTAGGGCTGGCAAGGAGCACAGTTGAGGCCTGAGAAGAAGGCAGCAGAAGGGAGCACTGAGGGACTGAGCACCAGAGGAGCCAGCAGGAGGGGACACGGATGGACTGAGAACCAAAGGAGGCAGCATAAGGGAGCACTGATGGACTGAGCACCAGAGGGGGCAGCAGAAGGGAGCACTGAGGGACTGAGCACCAGAGGGGACAGAAGGGAGCACTGCCTGTGGGCCAGGCAGCGTGCTGCGCTTCTAGTCTCAGGCCACTGCTTGATCACCGGACTCCATCAGGCAAACCCAGAATTTCTAGTTTATGAGTATGCCCAGGCTCAGGCCTAAGCTGTACATGAAGATCTCCTCTTCTCAGGGGGTGGAGGCAGGAGGGATATGGAACAGACCTGGGGGCTTTGCCCCTACTGATCAGACACTGAGAAACTGTGGTCTTGACTCCTAAGTCCTCTGTCCTAGTTAGGGTATCTATTGCTGTGATGAAACACCACGACCAAAAAGCAAGTCGGAGAGGAAAGGGTTCATTGGGCTCACACTTCCACATTGTAGCCCATCACTGAAGAAAGCCAGCACAGGAATTCAAACAGGGCAGGAACCTGGAGGTAGGAGCTGATGCAGAGGACACAGAGGGCTGCTGTTTACTGGCTTGCTCCCGATGGCCTGCTCAGTTTGCTTTCTTATAGAACCCAGGACCACCGGCCCAAGGATGGCCCCACCCACAATGAGCTGGGTCCTCCCCCATCAGTAACTAATTAAGAAAATGCCTTACAGGCTTGCCTCCAGCCAGACCTTATGAAGGGATTTTTCTCAACTGAGGTTCCCTCTTCTCAGGTGACTTTGGCTTATGTCAAGTTGACATTAAACTAGCCAGCACAGACTCCTAGTTTAACCCTGGTCCCTGATCCCTTTCTTCATTCTTGGGGACTCTGGCTTCCAGTTCCATCTTGTGCCTTGCTCCTCATCCTGGGATGTCACACCCAGGATGGGCCAGGGACATAGCTCAGTTGGTAAAGTGTTTGCCTATTATGCACAAGGTCCTGGATTTGATCCCCCAGCCCAGAACAAACTGATTGTGGTAGTGCATCCTTGTAATTTCAGACTTTCAAAGGCAGAGGCAGGAAGAGAACAACAGGAAGGTGTTCAAGGTTGTCTGCAGAGGCCACCTGGGATCCATGAGACCTTGTCTCAAAATCAACAAGCAATCAAAAACTTTTAATGTGACCAGACATTCAAGAAGCCAAAACAGGAGAATCATGTGTTCAAGGCCAAAAAAATAAAAGGAAACTGGGATCTCTTGGATCAGCGGAGAACCAAGGGTCTGTGCCATCCTCTACCCAAAGCATCTTTCCCCAAACACTGGCTGGGACTCTACCATCTGAGGCAGCCATTTGCCTTCCCTGACTCTCCCCAAGACCTTGCCTTTGCTAACCTGGACAATGCTGCAGGTCACACACACGGCCCTTTGGGGGCCAGAGAAGCACGGGATGAAGGACTCCAACCCTTGGGGCTTCATCTTGACCATCAATAACTCCTTCTCTGGCTCATGATGTTGTCTGGGCTAGGCCCTCCCCACTGGGCACCCAGCAACCTCTAGAAAAGGGGTGGATGGCCTGGCAAGTGGGTGAGTTAAACTACCATTAACCCTTCAGACCCCACGCCGATGACGGCTTCCTTGGGAAAGCGCTCTCTGACCCACATCTCAAAGGCACTAAGCAGCTATCTGTCAGGTACTCCATAACCCACAACCAAACTCTTATGCCACAGAGCACAGCAGCGACGTCTGTCTCTCTGGTTAGGCTGCACAGCAATCCGTGGCGCTGTTTACCACCTACAGGTCCCCAGCAGTCAGCACAGAACTCTGCCCAGCAGGAGTAAAGTGAATATTTACTGAGTGGATGATGACTGAGGGATTTATCTGTCAGAGTAGGGGCGGGGCGCTCCTCTGGGCTCCCACAGTCCGTGGACACAGCCCTTTGTCCTGCATATCCGCTAAGCCCTTTCCTGCCTACCCCTCTTTCACAAGCCTGAAACTCATCCAGAGCCAAATCTGGTCCAGAATTTCCAATTTAGTGTGTGTGTATGTTTAATCTATATATTTAATGTATCTTAAAGAATAGAAAGACTTAGCCGGGCGATGGTGGTGCATGCCTTTAATCCCAGCACTTGGGAGGCAGAGGCAGGCGGATTTCTGAGTTTGAGGCCAGCCTGGTCTACAAAGTGAGTTCCAGGACAGCCAGGGCTATACAGAGAAACCCTGTCTCGAAAAACAAACAAACAAACAAAAATGAAAGGCTTGCCAATGCCAGGTCACATGACTCCTAATAAACTGTACAACTGTGATCTCTTTAGGTAAAGTCCTAAGTCTTCAGATTCTGCAGTCGCTCTCTCAGTTCCCTCCCAGCTGGGTCCATGCATCCCCATAACCCTGTCTTTTGGCTCTGGGACCCCATTGCTGTTTCCAGAACACCACCTTTCCCCTCTCTGCCTGAGAACATCCCCAGTTTAGGGCTGCCCCAGAGGGCAGGCACCATACGCAGGACTGAATGAGCGCCTGTGCATTGAGCAGAAGGAAGCTGTAGGGAGCGGGTAGACACAGGAGAGGGAGGCTTCCCTGGGGAAGGAGCACGGATTAGCCGTTCTTTAGGGATTACTTAAGAAGAGATAATTGAGTGTACCAAACACTTTGTATTTTGTCTCATTAGCTGCAGCGACGCTTGCCATGCTTAAAGTTGGGGTGGTAAGTAGGTTAATCTCATTGAACTGGTTTAATAAATAGAAATCCATTTTCAACTGTTTCCCAGGAACGGGAATACCTCTGCTATGGCCAGGCTCCCAGGAGAGGTCTGGGAATCTATTGCCACCTGGTGGCCATGTGCATGTATTGCAGGAAGAGTATTCTTAAAAAGGGAAAAGTGCTTGCTCAGAGAGGTGTGGGGAGTTTGACCCTGCCCTAGCAGAAACAGCCCGAACACAAAGGGAAGCTGGCTGTGGCACAAATAACTGACTTGTGGGGAAAACTGAATGTGGTGAAATTTAAAACGCAAATATTTAGTTTTTGAGAAATCTGATCTGGGCCTAAAATCTTTCTGAAAGCTTTTAACTACAATCATGACATTTGGGGGACTTGGGTGGATAGTTCAGTGGTAAGGCAATTGTACCTCTGTGAGGTCCTAGGTTCGATCCTCAGCACTGTTCTCCAAGCAAAAGACATTGAGAACTGGCTCTAATACAAGGCAGACCAAGAGTGAGCCTAGCCCCACCAAACCCTGGGTGTCACTGTCTGAACCACTTCTAACTGGCAAGGTTTTCTATATATGCATATATATCCAATGGCTTTCTAAATATGCATTTCTCTTCCCTCTGGCAGATCTTCACACCAATCTTTCAAAATAAATTCAATTATTATACCATTTTACAGATGGGAAAACTGAGGCACAGAGAAGCAACATCCCATGCCTGGGAGTGACAGAAAAAAGACTGGCTCTGGCCCTTGACAGAAAAAAGACTGGCTCTGGCTTGGCTCTGGCTCTTCACTGTTTCTTTACATCCTGATGCAAGAAAGCTACTGTGAGTCCAGAACTGACGGTGATAGCTAGCATTACAAACTTGACAGAATCTAGAATCACCAAGGAGACAGGCCGCTGAGCATGCCTTAGGTTCTTATCTTGATTAGGTCAGTTGAGGGGAAAAGACACACCCACTGTGGGTGACAGCATTCCTTAGGCACAAGTCCCAGACTACATAAAAAGGTGAAAGCTGCCTGAGTACAAGCTCTCCTTGTTCCCTGTTTCTAGACTGAAAATGCAATGTGACCAGCTCCCTTAAGTCCACTCCATGAGAATTCCATGACCTGGAACTGTAAGCCAAAATAAGCTCTTTCTCCCTGAAATTACTTCTGTCCTAGCATTTCATCACAGCAGAAAAGTAACAGAGGAAGCACCAGAGTCAGCCAGCAATTACCCCTGACTATCATCTCTGCGGGCTTCTGGGAAAGACACAGAAACACCAAGAGAACCCAGAGAAGCTGGTCTCAGACTTTGGCTTGACCTCATCTTTGGGCCTCTTCTAGGACCCTGTCCCAGAAGAGACTGACTGGCTGCTGTCCTGAGCTGGAACAGACCCTCAGACACGTGCCCACAGTGTCCGCAGCCACTGCCAGTCAGCAGAAAGCCTTAGCAACTCACTTGTAGCTTCACAGTGTGATGTGCACTCCCTAGAGAGAAATACAAAGAAAAAAACAAAGACAAAACCACAACTTTCCCCCACACCAGCTTGTGGTCTCTATGAAAGGAAGCAATACGCACAGTCTTTGTGTTTAAAAGAAAAATTACTGAAACAAGCAAAAGAGATTCCAGTTTGCACTCTTTTGAATTGAGAGGAATAAGCAAACACTATTTCCTAAATCTATATTCGTTGGGAAGCATCCTTTTATTATATTTATGCGAAAACATGAGTCAAATCTCATCCCAGGCCGAGAGAGAAGACACATTCAATAATAAAATGCAAACGCTGTTTGCCGGGAATTACAGAGGATCAAGTTTCTGGCCTATTGTGAGGAGTGGTTTAAAATTAAGACTTTTAAGCTTCATGTATCCCAATTTTATTTTGCAATAATCCATGCCTTTAACTTACCCTGTTTATATTTGCTCCCAATAATGTAGCCAAAAATCCAGCAAGCACTGATTGCGAAAAGGGTAACTCATTATCTGCTTCCGCTGAGGAATAACAAAGGGAAAAAAAAAAAGAGAAAGGGTGTTTGCTCGCGCCCCCACAGTTCTTGGGAAATATTTGCTCTCAGACATTTGGTAATATCACGGAGAGCTCGCCTTTCTGCATGGGAGCTTTGCAATTTTAAAAAGATACTTAAGAAGAGCAGAAAGGAGATGACAAAGGTTTGTGCCTACAGCTCCGGTCCCAGTGGAGTCCCATCTGCAAACTCACCTGAGGCATTCTGGGATACTTGCAGAAGCTTCCAGCAAGCGTGGATGGCTCAGAAATGCCTCAAAAAAAGCAAGGAGAGCTATGGGCTGGCTAGGAAGAGAAAAGACTGCATGCAGCGCTGGCGGCTACCCTGAGCCAAAGGACTCAGAGCACATGGCTCACAGGGACTCGGTGGCACTGAGTTGGGGGTCACTCGGTAGAAGAGCTGGATTCTGGGCAGCCTGGAATTTGCTTCCCCCTCCCTCTCCCCACACCTCGGCTCCCCACAACCCTATTGCCTCCCCATTCCCAAGCGCCTCCTTTCCTTCTCTTCCCTCCTCCAGACATACATCTTGCTCTCTGATGGATGTGTTCCCATCGCTGCCAAGGCTCACACCCAGACTCCCTGACCTTTATCTAATGTGTTTTGCTCCTTCCAGAGTGCTGTACCTACACGAATCTTTCTTAAACTGGATACACACATCCCTGGGGACTCCCATCGGTGCGCCGAAGAATATATGAGCTACACGACAAACATGGCCGGTCCTGCTGGCATTGAGATTACCCGATGGCAAGCAACTTGAAACGCTGTCTTCGCGTTAAAAGGAACAGCGCAGATGCATTATGGAGCTGAATGCAAAATTCCCATGAATTTTTTAAGCTGCGGTGAGACTTCAATGAATGCTGGGCTTGTGGCAGGCTGTTTTAAGCTACGCCCCCGCCCCGCCCCCACCCCCCAGGACACCTGTTTACTCTCTTCTGCTGGTTTTGCTTTGGTAGGAAACTTTGAGAAGCTCTGACTTACTTTGTCGCATAGAATCCTCACCTTTGAAAAGAAAGATGATTAGAAAGCTGGAGGGAGATACAGGGCTGCAGAGAGGCAGGGCCGCCTGCCCTGAGCCAGCTGACGAGCCGAGCCAAAATGTCTGTGCGGGTAGTCTATCTAGCTCCAAGCCCATTGCATGGCAAGGTACTGCCAGGTGTTCTGAGCCACCAGGGACAAGTACTATCTCTGGAGACTAGAGGTGGTGGGCCAGTGAAAGAGGATGTTTCGAGATACATACCTGGAACTAACTGGCAGTCTCTAAACTCTTGAGCAAGCAGGTGCTCCAAGACTAGAGTCTTAGACCCAGGCATCTGCCATGCTGGTGTTTCTTAGATAAGCCACTATCAGCTGCCATTTCCCAGACCCAGAAAAGCAGAGAGGCTGGTATCAGGGCTTCTAGTACTTTTAGGAAATATTCGAAGGGTAAAGGGTGGTCACAGGAAATATGGTGGCCCTGTTGCTTCTTCTGAACCTCCTGTTGTCACACATGTGGTGGGTGTGGTGGTTTGAATATGCTTGGCCTACAGAGTAGCATTATTAGGAGGTGTGTCTTTGTTGGAGTAGGTATGGCCTTGTTGGAGGAAGTGTGTCACTGTGGGTGTGGGCTTTAAGATCCTCATCCTAGCTGCCTGGAAGCCAGTCTTCTCCTGTTTGCCTTCAGAACAAGATGTAGAGCTCTCCGCTGCTCCTGCACCATGTCTGCCTGCATGTTCCCTCCTTGATGATAATGGACTGAACCTCTGAACCTGTAAGCCAGCCTCAGTTAAATGTTGTCCTTTATAAGAGTTGCCTTGGTCATGGTGCCTCTTCTCAGCAGTAAAACTCTGACTAATACACCAGGTCAAGTGCTGCAGCTGCCAGGTCTCTGAGGCCAGCAGGGTTCTGGACCCAGTGGCTGAATGGTCACTGGAAGAGAAGGCTGGAGTCTAGATTGGAATCATGGAATCCAAATCCTGCTTTCAGCCAGGCAAGGAATCCTGTCCCATTATTCCAAGAGGGCTGGCTTCTTGCTCCCTCTGGCTGTAACAGGGGTAAAGGCCAAGGGCTCCACAGCCAGAACTATCTGGGTTTAAATCCCATTTGTACCATCAACTAGCTACATGCTTTATAGGTCTGTGATTTGGTACACTCCTCTGTGAATGGAGATACTCTTTGTACCTGGCTCAGAGGGTCACTGGGAGGATTAAGTGGGTTAATTCACACAGTGCAGTGCCAAGAGCCTGGAACAATTGTTCTCAATGAAGACGAGACTCGTTATATAAATGAAGATAAGGGAAGGCAGAGCTGTCAGCCAAAAGACCAGCTCTACAAAGCCCATAACATCTAAGATCAGTGGATAAGAACAGAAGGGAGGGAGCTCACACCCAGTCCTCCCTTCAGCTGATTCTTGTCATGTCTGGCTTCCACAGCAACCCTTGTGTTTCATCTATCGCAAAGAAGACGTCATCTACTGCCTCTCCATCTTTCCAGGGCCTAGAGATTAGATAGGAGAAATTAAGGAAGCCCTAGGCCCTAAGCATTTCTCATTGAGCCCAGGCAGCTCTGGGCACAGCAGATTGCACAGTGGCCCAAATAACAGTAAAAAACCCTATATTCAGGGCTGGAGATGACTTAGTGGTTAAGTCCCAACACCCATGTTGGAAAATTCACAATGGCCTACAATCACAACTCCAGGGGATCTAGCGCCCTCTTCTGGCCTCTTCAGGCACCTGCACTCTTGTGCAGATACCCACACACAAGCACACACAAGAACAAAAGGGAAATAGTAAAAAAATAAATATTTTTGAAGTTCTATTTTCATTGTCAGAAAGAAAAAAAGTACCAATGAACGCCATCTCTCCTGACACCGAGCTGCTAATGTAGAGATCACAGAGGCAGGTATCCGTACACGGTTAGCAACAAGCTGAGAAATCAAACCGAAATGAGCTGAAAAAGAGACACAGCGAGGGAATTTCCTTCCTAAATGAGCCTTTCAAACTGCTTCAGGGCGCCCCAGAGGGTCTTCAAAATGCCAGGCTCAGAGTTTGATAATGTTTGCTAGGCAGGTATGTCCCCACCAAGGGCACCCCAGGGCCTGTGAGGCTTCCTGGGGGTCATGCTGTCACCATCGGAGAAGGCTGCCACTCACAAAGCATGGACCAGCCGGGTGAATGGCCGGGGCCTTGCCTGGGACGTCTTGGTCTCAGTGCGGGGTGTGGGTGATATTTTTTCTATTTTAAGTATTGAAATGTAGAAACCTAAAGAAGGAAGATTTTGTGTGCAGTGTTAGTAACTGGAAACCTGGTAGTTTCTAAAAGGTTGGAAGCTCTTGACTAAGGTGAGAAGCTAGGTACAGCCAGGAGACAGCCTTAATGAAGCACCTACTGGGAGCCTGGCACACAGTAGGCATCTCTCAAACCTTATCCTGTTCAGTCCCTATCAACATGCTGTCAAAGTGTTGAACTATCTACCCCTACAAGATAAGGATATAAGCTCACAGGGTTTGGGGCGCTTGTCCAAGGTGGACAACCATTAAACACCAAGGCTCAGGGTCCCAGTGGTCCTTCCAGCTCTGGAATCCACAGCTGTCACTGCACCTGGTCATGGTGCCTAGTGTGCTAAATCCCACCCATCCTGGGAATCACAGCATCCCCGCTGTAACCCAAGCCTCTGCATTGACTTGCTGTGTGACCTCAGGCTCATGGCTTCCCTCTCTGGGTCTGCTTCCTCATCCATTAAATGAGGGAGTAGGCAGAGAGATCGATAAGTCCCCACCACCAGAACCATCAAATCTATGAGAAACAAAGATCAAGCATCTAGCCAAGTGTGGAGGCACACACCTGTCATCCCAAGCATTCAAGAGCTGGTGCAGGGGAATCTTGAGTTCAAAGCCAGCCTGGCTACATAGTAAGATCCTATTTCAAGGGGGAAACAAAAGGTGGGGGTTGGGGGGGGAAGAGAAGGGGAGGAAAGGAAAGGGAACAGATGGAGGAAAGGGGGAGGAAGGGGAAAGGGGAGGGAAAGAAAAATCAGGCTAAGGCTGGTTGTCTGTTGCCCTCCTTCCTGGTGTTGACCTCATTCATGGTGCTGGAGATGGAGTGGCAGGTCCCTGGTACTTTGCTGTGTCCTTCTTGATGTCCCTTACTCTCCACTCCCACACACCCGTGTCTCAGCCGCTAGATGGTTCTCAGCCTTTGGGGGTTGAATGACCCTTTCACGGGCATTTGCATTATGATTCATAACAGTAGCAAATTTACAGTTATGAAGTATCAATGAAAATAATTTTCTGGTTGGGGGTCACCTCAAAATGAGGACCTGTATTAAAGGGTTGCAGTATTCGGATGGTTGGGAACCTCGGCTCTGGAGCCTCTATTGTTAGACAGCCAACCATCTTCCCTTCTCTCCAACACCCCTCTGTCTGCCTTCAGGTCCCCAAAGTCAGACTCTAGCTCAGTAGCTCCTTATATTCTGGCCCTCACTGTCTCCATGCAAGGGCTGGGCCTTGGCTCTGACCCCTCCCACAACTCTTTGGGGCCTGGGTGGGACCTTCAGTTTCTTCTCTCTGGCCACTTTCCACATTCATAATCAAAGGGTTTCCTGGAGGGTGGCATCTTCTGCCTGTCCTAGACCTTGAAAAGCTGGCTGAGATCAGCTGACCTGGCACACAAGGTAGGCACAGATGCAGATTAGATGGATAGATGAAAGTCAGCTGTCTCCTCTTTAGGAGATTTGTTTCAGATTTGTTTCAGATGCAGTGTCCAGTCATCAGACAAGCTCCGCCCATTGCGGGCCCCCCCCCCCATCCCAGCACTGCTACCTGCATCAGCAGTGCCCCCTCAGGATCCCACAGCAAGGCACAGACCTCCTGGGCAGGGGACCTAGCACACCCAGAGGATGCTGAGTCTCTGCATCCATCTAGAACTTAGATTCTCCATCCAGAAGTGGGACAGAGAGACTGGGCTGCATTGAAGTGGCTGTACCCAGGGCCCAGAGGTGCACATGTGGACTTCAGAGGAGAAACTGTATTAGTGGGAACTAAATTAACAATAGACGCCAGTAAAGCCCAAAGAAGTCAATGTGGCACACAGAGTGGTGGATCACAGACCAAGGAGGGAGGGATTGCTGCAGGCAGGAGCCTGAGGTGCTTGGGTGGGAGTCAAGCTTCAAATCTGAGTCCCTCCTGCATCCACAAAAGGTCTGAGGGCTTCCACCAATGGTCCTGGGGTGCTTTTCTGCACAGTCTCGGACTACTTAATCTTGTTTTGAAATGATTGTATGGCCTGATTTCTTTTTGACAAACAGCATGAGTTTCTACATTCAGAAAAACAATAGCCCTATTTCCATATGAAAGAAAAGGAGGAAGAGAAGAAGGAAGGGGAAGGAAAACTAAATCGGAAGATGAAGACAAGTGTGCCCCTAGCCTGTGTGCTTGGAGTCAGG
Source organism: Mus minutoides (assembly GCA_902729485.2). Lineage (NCBI taxonomy): Eukaryota > Metazoa > Chordata > Mammalia > Rodentia > Muridae > Mus > Mus minutoides. Next base: position 199,550 of record LR751154.1, read on the forward strand.
GGGGTTGCTCCACTGGCGACTAGTGTCCCCTCCCAGCCCTGATGAGATGTCTGTGGCTCAGGCTAGACCCCTGATCGATCGTCTTCTCAGGCTCTTAGCCTTGTACTCAGCCTCCAGCTCAACCTCCACTAGCATCTGATCACTGTCACACTTCCAGGTTTCAAGCCAACCCTCCTGTGGTCAGGGGTCAGATCTCTCGGCTGCCTTTCCATCCCATACTCATCCCTGTGTAGATAGAGAGGCAGGCAAGCATACAGCTGCCCCCTACTCCTCAATGGGAACCTGCCCCCCAACTCCTCATCCTCAGAGGAAGCCTCATGCAGAAACCCTGCTCCAGTGGCCAGTGTGAGGCCGTCTGCAAACAGCCCTTTAAGACCCCCCCCCATGGGAACCCACAGTGGAGGTTGTAGTTCTTGGTGTGACTCTTGGGGACATGTTGTCTTTGTGCAAAGCAAGCACCATTTTCCCATCGCTGATGCTGCCCTCCAAGCCAACTCCCCAGCCTCAGGATCTCAGTGGCCTCCTTGGGAACCAGATCTCAAAGGGAAGCCCTCAGTACGGGGCCTGGTGCCTGGTGGACTTCAAGGGAACCAGCTCACACCGCTACACACAGAATCCTGCTTCTGTGGCCAGTAAACTAGTGACATGGCTGAGAGCACGGGCAACCCACTAATGACAGGGACCCACCTCCTGTGGCCCTCAGGTGACCATTAGGCAACAGGCGATGCCTGAGGGATTTTGACAGAGGGAAAATCGATGGAGTCTACAAGCAAGGGAAAGGGTCCTATTTGTCATGGGAGGATTTCTGCACAAGTGAAGTAGGGAGGGAGAGGGAGAGAGAAAGAGAAGTGCATCTGGTATATAAACACGTGTGTGTGTGTGTGTGTGTGTGTGTGTGTGTGTGTGTGTGTTCAGAAGCTGAAAGTGGTTCTATCTCTCTCTACCTTATCTTCTTGAGACAAAGTCTCTCACTGACCCTGGACTGAGGTTAGCAGGCGACAAGCCCTTATGCTCCTTGGGTCTCTGCCTCCCACACAGTAGCAGGGCTAGAGCTGTGTGTGGCTACCACTCACTTTTTACACGGGTGTTGGGGATTTAAACGCAGGACTTCACGCCTGCACTGCATGGGCTCTTACCCATTGAGCCATCTTCCCAGTTCCTCTCCAGCCTTCTCAAAACCATGAGAAGAGGCACAGTGCTCACTCCCATCAAGGCTGCTCCAGAGCACAATGCCAGGCCAAGAGCCACCGTTTGGGCAAGCCATTATATCCATAAGGAACCAAGCAATGAAGCAACAGGCAGCCATCTGGGCTTGACCCACGTGAAGCCTGGATCTCTGGAGAGTGACATGCCCGTGTACGTCTTTTTCTTTTATACTAGGACACTTTCTGGCCTCCAGAATCCACGTGTCCATAACCACACCACATCTTCAGCACACAGTGGCCAGCTGAAGGCAGAGCAGGGATCTGATTCTTCATCCAGTCCACAGTTCTGTGAAAGCTGGTCCATGCCAGGGAGACAGATGAATGCAATGTGGGAGGCATTAGAACACAGTGTGTGCGAAAATAAACACAAGCCCCGCCAATCTGCCATGTCCTTCTTCCAGAGAAAAACCCTCAAGGTCCTGTCACCTGTACGGTGGCATTCAGACTCCTGAGCACGGCATCTGTGTCCAGCTTTACGGCAGTCTATTTCCCCTCTGCTTTACAGCAGTCTATTTCCCCTCTCCCAGGACTCTGCTTGCTCTGGTCTGATTCTGCTGAATGCTGCTCTGCTCACACCATAGCCTCCCCATCGGACAGGCTCCTGCATCTTCAATACCCACTGCTCCGTGCATCTCCTCAAGCTACCCTGGGAAGTGCTGGTCACTGTGTTCTCAAAACACTGGGTGCGAGTGTTTATTCCAGTAATTACCATGCTGTTTCTTTCTTTTTTTACTTATTTATTTGTTGTTCACTAAGCTGTGAACTGGTTTCTTTTCTTTTTTTCTTTACAGTGCTGAAGATTAAACCCAGAGCGTCATACATGCTAGGCAAGAGCTCTAACCACTGAGCTACACCCCCCAGCCCATGTTTCAAACTCTCCAAGGCAAAAACTGTACCCAACCAGTGTCTGTCTAATAAAATGTAAGAGGAAAATCCAAGTGATAAGTATTCTAAAATGTGAAAATTATTGAATTCTGGTATGATATATAAAGTGGAAAATTTCACACCTGAAAAAAAATAAAATGTAAGAGAAATATTTTGTAAACTATTTATTGTTCTACGAATGGGAGAAATCTAGAAATAAATGTAGAAAAGCCCTCAGTCAAGAAAACACTCAGCTCCGTGCAGAGAGAGGACCAAGAAACATGACAAAATGAGGTGCATGGGCACAGGGGTGCATGCCTGTGAGCCCAGAACTCAGGAGACTTGGTCATCCTCAGCTACAGAGTGAGGCCAGCCTGGGCTACATGAGGCTCTGTCTCAAAAGAAGAAGGAGGGGGAGGAGAGGGGGGACAGGAGGGAAGAGGAGGAGGAGAGATGACTCGGCAGGGAAAGGCACTTGGAAGCCTGAGGCCTTCCCTGAGTCTAATCCCCAAGACCCACATGCTAGAATCCCACAAGCGTCCTCTGACCTCTACATATGTGCCGTAGAAAAGTCACTATAGCAAACGGATTGAAATGCAATCTAAAATTCTAAACCTCATTTGTCAAAAGACTAAGTCGTTTTTCTATGTGGCCAGTACTGAGGGACATTCATTTCCAAGCCAGGCGAAACTATCCCTCCTTTCCCTCTCCACCATCCCTCTCTTCTGCAAGAGCCTACAAGGTTTGCCCTGGCAAGACAGGGGACAGACCCCCAGAGCCTGGAAGAACTATCAGGTTGTCCTTGTGAAGGAGACCCCAAGGTCACCCAGAACACCAGCACACACAGGTGTGTGTACACATGCATGCATGTGCATGTATGCATCTCCATCCATACATGTACCCTTCCTCTTGTCATTGACCCTCAAGTAGGCAGGCTTTGGGCTTCTGGGGGTGATAGGCGTTTACACAAGTTAGTATTTCTCTCCAAGAACTGAGGGTCATCTGGGGATTTTTTTTTTCCTGAAGCTTGTCAAGATCTCCTTCCAAATGCAGAGCTGCACCTGTATATTAGACAAGGCATCCTTTCCTCTGCTCTCTGCAACCCCTGGAGAGGGACTGAAGGAATGGATCAAATTCTTAATTTGAGCAAACCTCCCCGGCTGTGAGCTGGTGTGAGTGTGTGTGTGTGTGTGTGTGTGTGTGTGTGTGTGTGTGTGTGTATGTGTGTGTGTGAAGAGGCCGATGGGTATGTCGGAGGCATTTAGAAGAGAGCTGTTAGGAAGACATCTGACTGCAGTTCTGCAGGCTGGGCATCCTTCTAAGGGCAGTGGGGCCCAATCCAGTTCTGATACTTAAAAGACCTGTCAGACCCAGGGCTGTCCATCACCTGGCAGTGGTGTAAGATGACCCACACCTATGGTGTGTTATCAGATGTGCTAGCTCCATTCCATGCTCAGCGGCTAGAACAGCACCCAGACCCTACAAGCAGCTGGATAGCCATCTGTCTTCCGGAGTGAGCACTGTCTCCCCGCACCACCCCAGCTGCCATCTCTTTCCTAGCGAAGGGTCCACCGAAACTCTGGAATGAGACAGGCCCTGATCTCTCCTGGCTCTGTGTCTGTGGATTTGTCATCTACCATCTTTGAGCTCTCAGTTCCTCCCTGGAAACAGTCGATCAGTGAATGGTGATGTGCTGTGTGGTGGTGACACGGGTCAGAGTCAGGAAGCAGTAACTAGACACCAGCAGTGGTCAGGTGAGGTTCATGCCTGAAGAGCCAGGGATATGCTGATGAATTCAGTCACTCCAACACCCCAGTGTCCAGATAAAAACCTGAAGCTCAAGGTGTTAGGGATGGGTGTTAGGGGAATGGCACTTGCCTGAAACCACACAGCAACTGGAAAATCTGAGAGCTGAACCCATGTCCCTGCTTCTCTGAGCAGTGCACCCACTCATCATGCCCCTCCCTCAGAAGGTAGGGAAGGTTCCGGTAGCCAAGTGAACCAAACAAAAGAAGCAAGCCTGGAAGAATCAAAGTCCCAGATGTCTGGTTTCGTCAGCCAACCTGCAGATCCTGTTCAACCTCCAAGTGGGGAGTAAGGGATAAGCAAGCAGAGGGTGCTCTTCCAGGCATCTCTGTTCCTGCAGAAGACAGCAGGAGGAGGCAGGTGGGGCTTGGGTGCTGAGCCACTCTCCAGGGAGGTTACCACCATCCCAGGCTCCACCTAGAGGCCAGTGCTTCCCTCTCTGCTCAGGCACTTCTATGGGCATCCATCACGGTTCTCATGCCTCAACCAAGCTGCAGGTAGAGATGCTCTACATTCGAGCTTAGGCACAAGGCCAACAGAAAGCACCTAGGCAAGCCTGAAAGATGCCAAGATTTCCCAAGATCTCTCCTCATGGCCCCACCATGCCGAAGAGGGTTTTCTCCTGATCCTTCCCAAAGTTGGATTCTCAGCCCTATAAATCTCCTACAACAGAAACAGGACCCAGGCATGCTCTCTGGGGAGCCATCTCACCGCCACCGCTACTTGTTATTTATTGCTTTATTTAAAGACCCTGTGGTGGGGGCTGGTGAGATGGGTCAGTGGTTAAGAGCACTGTCTGGGGGCTGGTGAGATGGCTCAGCGGGTAAGAGCACCCGACTGCTCTTCCGAAGGTGATAAGTTCAAATCCCAGCATCCACATGGTGGCTCACAACCATCCGTAACGAGATCTGGCACCCTCTTCTGGAGTGTCTGAAGACAGCTACAGTGTACTTACATATAATAAATAAAATAAATCTTAAAAAAAAAAAGTTTAAAAAAAAAAAGCGCACTGTCTGTTTTTCCAAAGGCACTGAGTTCAATTCCCAGCACCCACATGGTGGCTCACAAGCATCTGTAGTTCCTGTTGCAGGGGATCCAACACCCTCCTCTGACCTCTCCAGGCACCGTGTGCCTGCAAAAAAACAAGCAAAACAAAACAAAAACACATATAAAGGAAAAGAAAACATTTTTTAAAAGACTTATTTATATATGTAAGTTCATTGTAGCTGTCTTCAGACACACCAGAAGAGGGCGTCAGATTTCATTACAGATGGTTGTGAGCCACCATGTGGTTGCTGGGATTTGAACTCAGGACCTTCGGAAGAGCAGTCAGTGCTCTTAACCACTGAGCCATCTCTCCAGCCCCAAAAGAAAACACTTTAAGACACTGTGATACAGTTAGCATTGCCAACTTGACAGGATCCAGAATCATCTGGTAGACAAACCTCTGAGCATGAATGTGAGTTTCTAAACTACGTTAATTAAGATGGGAAGACCCACCCTGAGGTGAGCATCACCGTTCCATGGGCTGGGGACCTGGACTGAAATAGAACGCGAGCTTGTCAACATACAGATCTCTCTGCTTCCTGACTAAGGATGCGATGTGACCAGCTCTGCCTCAAGCTCCCGTTGCCATGACAGTATCCTGAACCTGTAAGCCAAAATAGACACTTCTCTTCAGTTGCTTCTGTCTGGCATTTTATCCTAGCAAAGAGACAAGTAACTAACTCACACATCCATCATTATTGATGCTCATAAATCCCACTGAGTGGGATCAGCCGTGATCTGTACTGTATGACCCCGGCTAACAGCTGATTGGTCAAGGAGAGAACACCTGACCCTCAGAGAGCCCACTCATTGGCCAGTCAGACATCCTGAGGCTGCCTTAGTCATAGCCCCGGAACAGGGCAGAAAATAGCATCACCTGTTCTCAATAGCTAAGCTACAGTGTCCAACACAGACACTGGGGGAACTGTCCAGGAACTACAAACTCCATAGTCAATGCGGGGAGAGGGAAGGTGCCCAGAAGGCCACTGATGGAGAACATATCCTACTTGTAGCTTGCATACTTGTCCCAGTTCCCTCTTCCCCTGTCTGCCATGCTCGATGACGAGGCCAGAGTAGAAATGAGGCCAGGCTTAGTAGAGACAGAGAAGAGCAGCATATGACCTGGTGACTGACCACCCTTATCATCGTTCCCCTGCTGTCTTCCTTCTACAGAGGTCTGGGCAAACACAAGAGAAGGATGGACCCAGCTGCCAATAGCCAGCAGGACTCACTGACAAGCTGGAGACACAGAGGACAGCTCTTCAGGCCCAGAGCAAATGCCCACACTCTACAGACAATCACACACACACCCCCGGGGGGGTGCCGCGGGGCGGGGACAGGATGCTCGGTCTAGCTGTAAAGGCCTGCCAGTGCTAAAAGTGAGGCAGAGCTTGATGCCTTAGCCAATGCTGAGGGGAGGAAGCACTTGTCTTGTAGGGATGGGTCTTGAACTCAAACCTTCCAGTTTTAGCTATTTGGGTAGGGAGCTGTCCATCGCGGGAGGTAAGCAAGGCCTCTGGGAAGTTGGTTGGGCCAGGTGAGCTCTGGCGACTCCACACAAAGCTCTATCTATGAGTTCCAGAGAAGCATTTCCCCATGATTTCAGAGACACACCCGGTTCGTTCACTGTAACAGTTCACCACCACTCACAATGGGTTGGAAGTTGGCACACAGGTCTCTGAAGGAGAGTTTAACAGGATCTATCCAGATTTTCCCAGGAATGTGTTCAAGCTTATCACATCGTGACATGCCATCCTCTACAGTGTTCATCCAGCGCCCCCCACCACCATCACCACAAAAAAAAAAGAAAGAAAGAAAGAAAGAAAGAAAGAAAGAAAGAAAGAAAGAAAGAAGAAAAAAAGAAGTGTGTCATAATGTGCCAAGCAAAACTACAGTTTTATGTTGGGCCACCTTTATGACTACCCTTGTCCTTACATCACCCATGGCACGATCTGACCCTAGGTTATCCCTAGAGAAGAGTCTGTAAAGTTCCAGCAAGTTCCAGGAGGTGCCTTGTTATTTATACCTGGGGAAACGTATAATTGAACTGTCCAATAACACAGCAATGATTAAATAAATTAGTTCGCAGCCGGCAGACGGAAAGTCAGGCTTTCATTAATCTAGTCTTAAAAAAAAATCCTGAGGATTTTCCCACAATTATCCTTCTGAAAAGAGAAAAAGCTCTTTAAATTCAAGTTGTTAGAAAGACTTTCCTATTAAGCACACTCTCTCTTAGTTACTTTATTTTAAACAACAAAGTGTCGTCTGGGGAAATCGCATTAGCCCTCTCTGACCTCAATCATTGCTCGTTTGGGATGTTTATAGAGGTCATCTGCCGGAATTGGCAAAAAAAGGAGGCCAAGAAATTTACAGGGATCTGGTAATTGTTCTCCGGGTTGTGACCTAACAATTGCCTAGTGCTGGCTGTCACTGTAAACAAGGTTTTAAAGATCACTTTTAAAAGCAAGCTGCACTCTGAAGCCTGAGATACACACTTCCGGGACAAATAAAAATAAAAATAAAAAGGCCTGCCTGATGTTATGCAAATAGATACTTGTGTCTCAGAATGCAATTTCCAGAAACAACAAGGTACACAGCTTTGAAAAGGGTCTCACCTCAGTCTCCAGCAAGTTACACCACAAACGAAGCCACACTAGACACAAAGGGAGCCGATTGCCCCCATGCTGAGGTGGCACCTTCCCAGGATCCCAGAGGGGAGGGAAACCTGCCAAGAGCTGAGGCCAGCCTGGGCTATTAGGTGACTTCAGATCAGCCTTCCTCTCTATCTCCTTTCCTTTTCTTACCTCCCCGCTTTTCCCCTTGTCTCTCTCTACTTTCCAAGATATCACAGTGCACACAGTCTGACATTGTTCGGTAATCTTGCCTCTCTTGTTACTGTGACAGACACATCTTCCTGTTTCTACATCTATATCTGTTGCTATGTCTCTCACCTCTACCATACATCGCAGTTCCCGGAAGACTTATAGAATAAAAAAGGTAAAATGATCTTTTCACAGCCTCTGGGGATATCACTGAGAAAAGAAGCCCTTTTACAGAAGACTTTTAAAATAATGATTTTGGGACCAGCAAGATGGTTCAGCCAGTACAGGTGCTTGTGGCCAACATGGATTAACTTGAGTTTGACTTCTGGAGCCCATAGCAGAAGGTTGTCCTCCAACTGCCAAACCTCCCCACTACCCCAACCCCTCCCCCACCTCACACACACACACACACACACACACACACACACACACAGACATTAAAAAATATTTTCTCTAGCTAAAGCATTAATACATATTAAAAGAAAACTTTGCACAATCTACCACTACCACCTCATAATCTCACCACCCTGACATGATCATTATTAGCATTTAACACAATTATTTCAGGAGTGTGTGTGTGTGTGTGTCTTTAAAAGTTGCAACCACACTGTATCACTTTCACTTACACTAAATTAAGTAATTTTGTTATTTTGTTAAGTTTTCACACAGGATCTCACTAAAGGGGTATACGACCATGCCCAGCCTGACTTTTGACTTTCTTATATTGCATATCTGTGTCCTCTAGGATTAAGAAGTTTTCTGTTAATTGTGTCTTTGAATAAGCTTTCTAACCCCTTGGCATTCAAAGCCCTTCCTGCATCCTGACCACCCTCTCAGCCACCACCCTGACATCTGCTCCTGTCTGTGAGATCTATCACTAAGGCCCTGCTGGCCACATAGCATGTCAGCAGAAACAAGCCACACTCCTGGAGTGTGGTGGCACCTGATACCCTCCAGCAATATGGGAGCCAAATGAACACTCAAGACACAATCTACAGACACCTGAAAATCTTTATTTCAGTCAGCTGAGACCACACTCAGGTATTTAGGACCCAAGTCTAAAGGGTTTAGAGTAAAGGGTTTTTAAAGACCAAAAAAACACATCCTGGTATCTCGCTTAAAAGCTACAGAGAGAGGTTTTGTGCAAGCAAGCAGTTTAACAGAAGCTAAACTAAGTTAGTTGGGTCATCTTGACCGCAGGTTCCTACAATACAGTCAAGTAATTTTCCTTGGACCTTCCCATCAAAGAGATAAAATGCTAGTTAAATTTAAAATGGCTTCAGCAAGAATACAAGATGAAGGAACCTCTACACTGTCTTTTCCTGTCTCAATGGTGCCTCTGCAGTTGCAGGTGGAGACCTGTCTGTCACCATCTCTCCATCAATGGAACCAACAGCATGGACCTTCCACACATCCTCTGCTCTATCACCCTTAAATAAGCTGGGCACAGTCCCAGCCCTTTGTGCAGCACTGTCCAACAACAGTGTACAACCTGGAGCCTCTTGAACCTTGGTGTGAGTTCTCCAAACACCCCCTCCTTGCTGCTTCTTGTGTACCTCTCCATCCACACTCTCCCACAATTCCCTCCCACAATTAATGAGGACCCCAAATCACCCTCTCCGGAGACCAAGTAGGAACAAACTCCACATTGCTCTCTTCTGGCTCCTTTTCCACTCTGGCCTCCTCTCCTGGTCCCCTACAGCCAACTCTCCATACCATGTATAGGCCCAGCACTTGCCTGGATATATCCTATCCCAAGTAAATGCTAGATAGAAAGAGCCCCCAAGACACAACACTATTCCTTTCTCCATCACTCTGTGTGTGTGTGTGTATGTGTGTGTGTGTGTGTGTGTGTGGTGTATCTGTATCTGTATATGTGTGTATGATGTGTGTATGTGTGTATATGTATGTGTTTATGTTTGTGTACATGTATGTATGTGTAAGAGTGTGTGTGTGTATGTGTGTGGTATATCTGTATGTGTATATGTGTATAGTATATCTGTATGTGTATATGTGTGTGTATGATGTGTGTGTATGTGTGTATATGTATGTGTTTATGTTTGTGTACATGTATGTATGTGTAAGAGTGTGTGTGTATGTGTGTGTTTGTATGCATGAGTGGTATATGTGCTGTGTATATGTGAGTACGTGTGTGTTTGTGTGTGTGTGTGTGTGTGTGTGTGTGGTGTATGCATATGGGACAAGAGTTGATGTGAATGTCTTCCTCTGTCTCCCTCCAGCTTATTTTTTTGAGACAGAGTCTCTTGATAACCTGGTAACCGATTTGGCTAGCTGACTGGCCATCACTCTAGGGATCCACCCATCTCTACCCCCAGCCTGGGATTACAGGCACACACTATTACACCTGGCTTTTTCCATGGGCACTGGGGCTGTGAACTCAGTTCCTTATGCTTGCATGGCAAGCACATACCACCTGCATGTCTCCCCAGCCCCTACTCCACATTCTTAAAGGCCGTCACTTTCCCCAATCCCCACTAGACACAAGTGCTGTCCTTGCTCTGTCTCTGCCTTCACGGGGACATTAGCAAAGGTCAGAGAATGATGCCCTGACGCCCCTTGCTGAAAGCAGAGTCACCCCCAAGGACAGGCTGGGCAGAAACCAGCCCTTCCTCCCCTCCAATCTGATCTCCCTCTCTGCCTGCTTTTGATCTTGTTTTCCAGCCGCAGCAGTGCCTTCCCACGTGGACTTGGCTTGATTATAACTGACTCGAAACCTATCCAGTGATTAAAGTGGCCGCCAGGCTCTGTTCTCCAGAGAGGCGAGCTGCGGGCTGAATAATTCAAGGCACCCCTTCCTGAAGGCTGGAGAATCTGCAAGAAGAGCTGAGAGCAGAAAAGTGGGCTGTTTTGTGGGTTTGTTTTTGTTTTCCTAAAGAAAAGGGCAATTTTTCCCCATGCTGGCTATGCCACACATACACCATAGATATTAGTTAGTTTTGATTGACATGAACAGTCTGACAGAAAACAAATGCAGAGGCTGGTGATATCCCGGTCTGTGTAAAACACTGGGTGCTCCCAGGACTGCTAAGATGCCTCATAGCCAATAGGACCCAAGGAGGAAGGAGACATGGGCCTGCTGAGCATCTCAGCTCTGGACCCCTGCAGGAAAGACAGGAGAGATAGTGAAGTATGAAGTAGCTAGCTCTTGGCACAGCTGTCTCTGTCAGGGACTGAGGAAACTATTTACTAAGGTGATTCACTAAGGAGAGCGGCTGCAGTAACCAGGGAGCCAGCCACCTTCATTCAGTGAGCGGAGAATTCTCCACAAAGGATGCGGTTGTTGCAAAGGCAAGGATCTGAGAACCTCCCCCTCGCTCCCCTGAGCAGCCTGCAGAGCCAAAAAAAAAAAAAAAAAGGCTGGGGAAAGGAAGACCCCCAAAAGCAGCTCTTACAATCAAGGGCTGATGATGGGTGGCTGCTTTTCTACCCGTAGGTTGACATGGTCTAGAATAGTCAGGTTCTAGAACTTTCTCCATCAGGTGGACAACACTAGCCCAAGCAGAGGAAACTGAAGCCCAAGGAGCCAGAAGAGTCAGAGCAGAGTCCCTCCCACCAGTGCCCAGGATCCGCACATGCTCCAGAAAGAAGCAGAGACCAGGACTGAGAACAGGACCAGGTCTCACTAGGTAGGGGTGGGCTGGTGGCAATGCCCTGTACTTCCAACATGTGTCCTCCATTGGCACCAGCTGTCACCTCCCCAGGCTACCTGGTCAGCATCCTCAGAGCAAAGCCAGCTGCCTATGTTGTAATGAGCATCAGATATTACAATCAAGGAGCTGGAGCCCAGCAGATCCCAAATTCAAGCATTCCTTAGAGTCAGTTAGAATCATCACTCCCACCTGAAGACTCCAGCATCCAGCCACAGAAGCCCAGTTCAGGATAACCCCCATCCGAGGACACGGTGCTCCCATGCTCCCACGGTAGACATGGGTCCGGAGAAGCAGGTGAGTAGTTAGGAGACAGGTCTCCTATTGATCTGTAAGGGCATCAGCCCCATGGTCCAGGTGCAAGACAAATAAATCCCTGAAGAGTGAACATGGCCTCTGCTTCTCAGCCTCAACTCTAGGGTCTCATCAGGCAGGAGAAGGAGCCTCTGAAGACTTA